>CM061138.1:159141061-159294303 GCA_030789695.1 Scilla litardierei | reverse complement strand
TTTTATTGCAATGTACCGAGCTTGTTTACGAGTAGCTCGTCAAACGTTCTGTTCGTCAACAGCCCTAATAGAGATTAAGTTGTATTTATACTCAATTGAGTTTTATTGCAGTTTACCGCCTGGGGGGCACTATTTAAATGAAATGTGGTGACGGGAGATGGGCAGATACAGAAAGGAGGTATTGTGATTTGTAACCGAATGATGCTGGTACTATATTGGAAGCAAATGTCGTAACCAACAAACAAAAAAAATACAAAAAATACACCGAAAGCAATTGAACAATAGTTAAATTACACACCCTACAGCAGAAATAATGTCCAAAAAAGAAATCTTTGTCTAAGTTGTAACCTTTACATTCTTTCAACTAACAAACCCCATGTGAACACTGGTCAGCTTCCTTCGCTATAAGTAACTAGAACGTGTTGTGACTCAGCCACCTTAATGTCTCCTGTCAGCATAGCCACCATCCTTGACATGTGGGGTCTATGTTGGGAGTGATTGAGATCGTCTTTCTTGAGCTCCTATGCCCTTTTGATAGGCTTGCCAAGAAAACAATCGTCCCGTGGAATTTCAAGAACGTTGAACCAACGAATAAAGCTAATGACTTTCTTTACAAAACGTGCAACTCATCTACACACACACACACACACACACACACACACACACATCTTTTATACAATTCAAGACATATGTCCTATGTGGCAGGTTTTGTCCTACGTGTCTCCATATGTATGACTAGGACAATCTAATTAGCGCAAACTGAATTTTAAAATCGCACGGTTTAAATCTATACACGGGTTTTAAAACTACTTTCAAACTTCCCACTTCATCAACTTCACGGTCCCCATTTCCCAGTTCATTAGTACGTTCCTCATTTCCCCTTTCATCTGCCTCCCTACCCCTACTTCCACGGCGACTCTTTTCCCCGGCGACCTGTTCGGGCAACGTCTGCCACGGCGAATTTGTTCGGTGATATTCGAAGTCTCACATCTGAGCCACCCTCCACATTTCCAGTCGATCGCCGCCTCTTTTCCCAGTCACCGCCCCCTGCTTTCCCGGTGTGTTTTAAAAATCATCTCTTTTCCCCACGTTCCTCATTTCCCCTTTCATCTGCCTCACGGATTTTTTTGCCTCACGGATTGTTGCAGAAAGCAGAATTTGGAAGGAATTTAAAATCACCGCCGCACATAATTTGGAATTTGGCAAGTTTTGGACGGTATTAAGAGTTTATCCTCCTCATAATTTTCCAGTCGATCACCGCCTCTGGTAAACAATTTCTTGCAAGGTTTAGAATTATTTGTCCTAATTTTTTGCCTCACGGATTGTTTGGCACCCAGGCCCCCCCTGCTTTCCCGATGTATTTTAAAAATCATCTCTTTTCCCCACGTTCCTCATTTCCCCTATCATCTGCCTCACGGATTTTTTTGCCTCACGTATTGTTGTAGACAGAATAATTTGGAAGGAATTTAAAATCGCCACCGCACATAATTGCACAGGTTGGAATTTGAAATTTGGAATTTGGAAAGTTTTGGGCGGTATAAAGAGTTTGTAGGCAAGAGTTATTTTTAGAAAGTTATTAGGAATTACGAATTTTTGGAACGTATTATGGAAGAGTAATTTTTGTAAGGTATTATGCAAGAGTAATTTTTGGAATTTGGAAAGTTTTGGAAGGTATTAGTAGTTTTTAGGCAAGAGTTATTTTTTGAAAGGTATTAAGAATTAAGAATTTTTTTTATCCACGCGGCAGTGGATAATAAGTCATGGAAACCAATTAAGTTGGGTCATGGAGGTCCCTCTATTTCCCATTTGTTATTCGCCGATGATCTCTTCTTATTTGGGAGAGCCAGCCTCACTAATACACAGCGGGTAAGAGATATTTTAGATGAATTTTGTGCTTCTTCTGGAGCCAAGGTAAACTTGGAAAAATCCCGATGTTTTATCTCACCTTCGGCTGGTCATCATCATTCTGCTCGTATATGCGCTACTCTTGGTGTTGTCCCTTCTCTGGATCTGGGGAAGTACTTGGGTGTGCCACTGATTCACGGGCGAGTGACTAAACATACCTATAGAGAGGTGGTGGAAAAGATAAGCTCTAAGCTATCTGGGTGGAAATCCAAGTTCTTAAGTTTGGCGGGTCGAACTACATTGATCACCTCAGTCACATCGGCGATTCCCACTTATACTATGCTTACTGCCAGACTCCCTAAGCATACTACGGCAGAAATAGACAGATGGAATAGATCCTTTCTCTGGGGTGGCACTGAGGAGAAGAAGAAGATTCATCTTGTTAAATGGAAGGAGGTGTGCATGCCTAAGAAGTTGGGTGGTCTCGGGATTCGTGGGATGGAGTTGCATAACTTGGTTATGTTGCAGAGACTTGCGTGGAGGTTCTTGCAGGAGCCACACTCTCTTTGGGTTCGATTACTACGTGCTAAATATAAATTACCTGATGATGTCCCCTCGTTCATTTCCAGCCTTGCTTCTATACCTACTGCGTGGTCCTTTTCTTGGCGTAGTGTTGTACATGGACTTAAGGGGTTATGTTCGGGGCTAGTGAAGAGGTTGGGAGATGGTTCTTCTACAAATTTTTGGAGAGATAATTGGTTGGGAAAACCTCTCATTGCGCAGATTTCGCCTCCTACTGAGACAGGAACTACCCAGGTACGGGTTAGTGAGTTTATACAGGATGGATCTTGGGATGTAGCTAAGTTGCTTTTGACTGTACCAGAGGATGTGGCCCAAGTGATAATGGCGTATCCTTTACCCCGGGTCACAGGACTTAATGATTCTTATATTTGGCAGTACACCTCTCATGGGAAGTTTACAACTCAATCTTCTTATTTCCAATTACTGCAGGCTTCGAGTTCAGATGAGGATTTCAGATTTGCATGGTTATGGAGGTTGCCGTTACCTGCCAGATGGCGTTATTTCCTTTGGCTTGTCTGTAAAGACAGGATTGTTACTAATGAGCTGAGGGTTAAAAGAGGTATTTCAGAATCGGCCGCGTGTAATTCATGTGAGTCTACTTTGGAAACGACATTACATGCCCTTCGCGACTGTCCAAAGGCGAGGAAGGTTTGGGAGTCACTATTTCCCATTTCCATGTTTCCTGAGTTCTTCACGTTACAACTCTCGGAGTGGCTCATCGAATTTCTTCATCAGAAGTCCTTGCCTGTACATCAAGTCGTCCTCTTTGCTACCTGCGTGTGGAAGATTTGGGGATCCAGATGCCGACAAATCTTTACTCCTACTGATATGTGTGAAGATGAATGCTTTACTATCAGACACATTGCTATTGCGGCCATCGAGGTGACTCGGGTTTTTGGAAGATCGCTGGTTACTCCTTCTGCCACTCCTCTTATTCGTTGGATCCCTCCTCCTAGGGGTGTCATCAAGCTGAATGTCGATGGAGCTAGTAAAGGAAACCCAGGTATTTCAGGAGTTGGGGGAATTTTCCGTGGGGAAGGAGGGAATTGGTTACTTGGTTTTTCTGGGTATATGGGATTCTGCTCTATTCTGAATGCGGAGCTTCAGGCTATTCGATGGGGCCTTGAGATTGCCTGGAGTAGGGATTTCCAGAATATAATTTGCGAATCGGATTCGCAGGTGGCTCTACATCTACTTACAGTACCTGAGGTATCAAATCATCCTCTCCTGGGTTTGATTTTGGATATTAAGCATTTAGCTTCAAGGTTCCACATGTGCTCCTTTCAGCATATTTTACGTGAGGCGAATTTCTGCGCCGATGCTCTGGCGACTGTGGGGAGTGCTTTAGACACTGAAATTCAGGTGTGGGAGCATCCACCAACTAAATTATTACCGGTGATTCAGATGGACGTTATGGGGGTAGGAGTAACAAGAGGGTTCTCCCTCTGATTTTACGTTCTTAAATTCCGTTGTATCAAAAAAAAAAGAATTAAGAATTTTTGGAAGGTATTAAGCAAGAGTTATTTTTGAAAGGTATTAGGCAAGAGTTATTTTTTGGAAGGGATCAAGAATTTTTTGAATCTTTATGGAAGGTATTTTTGCCAGAGTTATTTTTGAAAATTTTTGGGCACTCACAAAATTCTGATACGAAATCACATATTTTTTGGAATTTGGAAGAAATTAAGAGTTTTGGAACTATCAAAAGCAAATTATTTGGTGAACTACCAAAGAGCAGGGAGAAGAAACTTTTATTTGATAGTGATTGTAATACACATAAAATTGTGACAGCCTACTCACACTCATATCCATATTATACACGTAGCCAAATAGCAAAAAAACCCAACTTACTTGATATAGATTCTTTGCAATTCTATTTCACTGGCAGTTTACAGTAAGGGTTATTTTTTGACAGGTATTAAGAATTAAACATTTTTGGAAGGTATTAAGCAAGAGTAATTTTTGAAAGGTATTAGGCAAGAGTTATTTTTCGGAAGGTATTACGAATTTTTTGAACTTTTTGGAAGGTATTTTTTGCAAGGGTTATTTTTGAAATTTTTCTAAGCACTAACAAAATTTTGATACGAAATCACATAATTTTTGAAATTTTGAAGGGATTAAGAGTTTTGGAACTATCAAAAGCAAATAATTTGGTGACCTAACAAAGAGCAGGGAGAAAAAAAAATTATTTGATAGTGAGTGTAATACACATAAAATTGTGACAGCCTACTCACAATCATATCCAGATTATACATGCAGCTAAGAACAAATATAATTCAACAAGCTTGATGCCAAAGAGCAAAAAATCCCAACTTAGTTGATATAAATTCTTTTCAATTATGTTTTACTGGCAGTTTATGTAGTGCCCTGTGGTAGCTACTGCACACATACTAGAGGGGGGGTGAATAGTACTTAAAAATAATCAAGATAGTTATTCCTAATTATTGTGCAAGAAACAAACGACAATGCGGAATTAAACAACTATCAACTAGAATTTAAAACATACACAAACAAACAATATTACTGGGTTCGGATCCACCCAAGTCTCCCCGACTTGTTCCAGGTGATCCTACGTCCCAACCACCCGGATCCCCTCCGGATACTTGAGTTAGCAACCCTAACTCAAGATTTCCACTATGAAGTACTTGTGAAAAACCTTCACAAGTCAAATCATACAAAAGACGTGTGACTCCCACAAACCGGGATCACACCCTCTCTCACAACCGAGAGACACAATTCAATTACAATAGAAATGAACTAAACTCTTACCTTACAAAATCCTATGCCTTGAGTATACTTACCAAATTAGGGCAAGGAGGGATTTTGAGGAAGATGATGCCACCAAACCCTAGCTTCAAGAAGATGACCAGCAATGGAAGCCTAGGGTGGAGTATGGTGTCTTGAATCAAGCTCTTGGCTTGAGAAGCTCACAATGGAGAGAATCTCTCTTGAGGAATTAGGGCTCAAGGTGTTGAGGGAGAGATTCTTGTGAGGGAGAGAGAGCTTTGAAATAGCTTGGGAGAGCTCTTCTCTTAGGTCTGAAATTGCTTGGAAATAGGACCTCTAACCCCTCTTCAAACGAATCAGGATTCTATTTAAAGGGGCAAGAGAAATCGAGATTGAAAGAATCCCAACGGCTCTATTCTGAAGTAGACTAGTCGGTCAAAGAAGGATCACTGACCGACTAGTTCATCAACTAGTCGGTCGGTGATACAACGTAGACCGACTAACGGTAGAACAGCCAAGAAGTCGAAGTACAGGCAAAGACAACTAGTCGGTCTAAGAAGACTTGCCGACCGACTAGTTCTACAACTAGTCGGTCGGTGAATGATCTTTGACCGACTAACAGTCGAAATAGAGTAGGCTGACTTCAAGATGAATTAGTCGGTTTAAGAACAAATGCTGACCGACTAGTTTCTCAACTAGTCGGTCGACAAACGTTCTTTGACCGACTAACTCGAAACAGTAACTCAGGCTGTACAGAGGCAAGCTCAACTAGTCGGTCTAAGAAGGATTCCTAACCGACTAGATCGTCATCTAGTCGGTCGGTGAATCTTCTTTGACCGACTAATTGAACAACCTGGAAAGAGCTGAATAAAGCAAGGCATCTAGTCGGTTCATGTAGAGTTGCTGACCGACTAGTTCATCATCTAGTCGGTTGGTGACTCTTCTTGAACCAACTAACATGCACTCGAAGCCGAGGGGAGAAGCGATAGGCTTCGGGAAAGTTTCTAATGGCTTCTATGAATATCCTAGCTCTAAGATATGAGCGAAATGAAGATTATAAAGTAAGTCCTACTCAAGGCTTAACATTCTAATCAATGAAGCTAGAAGACTATAAAATAAACCTTACGAGCCGTCTTCAAAGCTTCAATCTTCATTCCTCTTGACTTCAATATTGCTCCTTGAGCTTCAACGAAGCTCCAGGCACATGATCATGCGAATTGAGAAGTCTTGAGACGTCGCTTTTGATGTTCGTATTCTTTTGGCGATGATCTCCATAACTGCGCCCACAAATAAGTTAGTATACATTATTTATGTTTGCTCATCATCCAAAACCAAATCAGGGGAATCAATACACAACATTCTCCCCCTTTTTGGTGATGACAAACCAATATAAATAATAACAATAATAATGATTCAATTGAAATTTACTTACTCCCCCTGCATTGATGACACGTTAGTTCCATATTCAATAATATTCATATGCATCAAGCAGCGAGGGAAATATAAAATATGAATCCTACTGTTGCACATATAGGATCTAAATCCATTTTATATCTTTACTCCCCCTGAATCTAACACATCAAATTAGATTCATGGTAAATTCCTTTGAATTATTAAATAGCACATTGTCATTATTATATCTCTCCCCCTTTGGCATTAGCAAAAAGAGCGGGAGGAGACAAAACCAATGGCTAAAAAGTAACGCATGGGAGTCAAAGAATACGACCAAGGTCCAAAATAACACCAATGCAAAATATCAAATGCAAAATACCGAATAAAAGCAAAGCGTGTCAAGGAGACCAAAGTCGAAAATCGGAAACCGAAATCATCAAACCATAGGCAAAACTCGAAAACCGAAATCATCAAATCATCGGCGAAAATCGGAAAACGAAATCACCAAGCCATAGGCGAAAATCGAAATACGAAATCATCAAGTCATATGCGAAAATCGAAATCCGAAATCATCAAAAAAAACTCAAATCGATTTCACTTATTGAGTTTTGGAACATACTCTCCAAAATCAATAGAATGCATGGAAAACAATTCTATGTTTCCATAGAAAGAATTCTATTAAATCCATAAAATCGTCGAACGACGAAATCAACATCAGAGACAAAAATAATCCGATGTGCATACCAAATGTAGCATGCAAGAATGTTATGCCAAAAATAGATAGAACATCATATAACAATGGCATACACTAATCTAGCATACCAATCGTAATATATTCTACCAATGGATACCAATATGAATTAAAAGTATGAACATACTTACAACATTAAGCTCCCCCTACTTTGGTGCATCATTCAAGCACCATCAACTCCATTCGAATGAAAATCCTTGCAAATCACGGAGTTGGTAGGGTTGGTATCTCATGGTGGAATTAACCTAGAGAATATCATTTTGGTATCCAAAAGTCTTTTTGGATCCTATGGGTTAGGTAATAAATTTAGCTAACTAAATTCAAATTAAATGTAACACATACAAACCACAATTGCTTTGGTACCCATAAAATGAAATTAAACTTATGGTACCAAGCAATGAAGGGTCAAAGGGAACTAACCCTTCGGAAACCAAGTCCAAGAGGAACTTGATTTCCCAACATAATCATCATTCAAAATAACATCATTTATAAATGATTTCACATACAAATTCTTATCATGCATGCTTGTGTTCTTCGGACCCCAAATAGTGTATGTCTTGGGAGTCCTAATCCTATTGGGAACATGCATACGTTGTTGATTTCTATGTGATGCATGTCGTGGGTAAGTATATGGCATGCGATGCAATGGTGCATGACGATAATTATTCATATGAGAATGAGGATGAACATATGAATGTGGAGGAACACGTGCATGAGTGTGTCTCACATGGTGTGCACGTGCTCGTGGATGAGGAGCATAGAAATCGGCATATGTGCTAACATGTGGGGTAGGATTTGTGTTCCTACGTGGCATGGTATACATGAAAGCATGACCCTTCTTTGGAGGTCCACCCAAAGTGTGTTTCTTTCCAAATGGGGGCGTGTTCCTAGCGGAAGCACCATTGGTAGAAGAACTACCCATGACGTGTTTACTTCCACTAGTAGAAGCATCGGAAGATGGCCTAACAAAGGTGGCGGACGATTTGGATGACTCTCCCATCTTATACCCCAAACCAATGTGATGATTGGCCGGAGGTAAGTCATTTAGGATATCATCCAACTTGCCCTTACCTTTGTTGAATTCATGAATTCGGCCTAATGTGCTCTCATGCTTCTCGGTGAGAGAATGCAAAGAAGCATCCAAAGTGGACACTTGCGATGCGAGTGCACAAACACGTGACTTGAGATTTTTATTCTCAATACTCAAAGTTGAGATTTGAGACGTCAAATCTGCTATCACATGTTCATCCGAATCCTCGATATGAACATGCTCAAGTTGAGACTTGAGATTTTCAATCTCATTTCTCAACCCATCAACAACGGTGTCGTTGTTGACGATGAAAGGCTTAGGCGAGTTTTTAAGACTATCTAATTCATTTTTAGTCTTCATAAACTTAGTAGCCATATTAGAAAACTTATTCCATAGTTGTTCATTGGCTATTCTAAGTTCATCATTGGTTACCTCTTCGCCTTCATCCTCGCTTCCATCCTCGCTTTCATCGGAGGAAGTCTCTTCATCACAATCCTCTTTTCCCATAAAGCACCTGTGTGCAATCTCCACTCTTTCATCGTCCGACTCTCCACTTGAGGAGTCGGAGTCGGTGAAGGTACCTACAAGTCCTTTCTTGTTGTTTTCGACTTGTCGTGCTTGGATGCCTTCCACTTCCCCTTATGTTTGTAGAGAGGACAATCCGGCTTGATATGTCCTGGCTTATTGCATTTATAACACACGGGAGTAGAAGCATTAGTCGAAATAAATTTTGATTTACGATTCAACTTACCTTGTCGGAAGAATCGGATGAATTTCTTTGCCATATTGGCCAATGCTTCCATGTCCAATTCTTCGTCCGCTTCTTCTTCCGAATCTTCATCATCGGTAGATGGAGCGGCCTTGAATGCAATTGCCTTTTTCTTTGGCTCGTCTTGCTTCAAGTACGCCTTCATCTTTTCCCTCATCCGGATCTTACTATCCTTGCGTACCTCATAAGACAACAAGGTACCCATTAGTTGTATGACAGTATATTTATTCATGTCATTACCTTCCTCGATGGCGAAGGTACGCTTCTCCCAACAAGAAGGAAGTCCATCGATTATCTTCGAGACTTTCTCCTTTTGGGTGTAGGTCTTCCCAAGAGCTTCCAAGTCGTTTGATATATCCACGAAGCAAGCGTAATAATCCTTCATGGTTTCGCCCTGCTCCATATGAAACAACTCAAATTCTTTATTAGCAACGACGAGTTTAGAATCTTTTACCGTACTCGATCCTTCGTGCAATATGAGGAGTTGGTTCCATATTTGATATGCACTCTTACATGTGTAAATCTTGTTGAAGTCCTCGGGCTCAAACGCACAATTCAAGGCATTCATTGCCTTGGCATTGGCTACTTCCGCGGTGACCTCCGCGGGGGTCCACTTCGCGAAATCTTCTTCGAAAGGCTCGACATACTCCGTCATGGTGGCTCTCCATAGTGAAGCGCTCCGGAGGAAAATTTGCATCCGGCATTTCCAGTACCCGTAGTTGGTACCGTTGAAGTGTGGAGGCCTGACGGAGGATAGTCCTTCCATAACTGAAGAAGCTCCATCGCGGTTCTTGAAGACGTTGTAGTCGTTGTTCGTCATAGCTTTGAACTTGTAGCTTTAACCTTGGCTCTGATACCATTTGTAGTGCCCTGTGGTAGCTACTGCACACGTACTAGAGGGGGGGGGTGAATAGTACTTAAAAATAATCAAGATAGTTATTCCTAATTATTGTGCAAGAAACAAACGACAATGCGGAATTAAACAACTATCAACAAGAATTTAAAACATACGCAAACAAACAATATTACTGGGTTCGGATCCACCCAAGTCTCCCCGACTTGTTCCCGGTGATCCTACGTCCCAACCACCCGGATCCCCTCCGGATACTTGAGTTAGCAACCCTAACTCAAGATTTCCACTATGAAGTACTTGTGAAAAACCTTCACAAGTCAAATCATACAAAATACGTGTGACTCCCACAAACCGGGATCACACCCTCTCTCACAACCGAGAGACACAATTCAATTACAATAGAAATGAACTAAACTCTTACCTTACAAAATCCTATGCCTTGAGTATACTTACCAAATTAGGGCAAGGAGGGATTTTGAGGAAGATGATGCCACCAAACCCTAGCTTCAAGAAGATGACCAGCAATGGAAGCCTAGGGTGGAGTATGGTGTCTTGAATCAAGCTCTTGGCTTGAGAAGCTCACAATGGAGAGAATCTCTCTTGAGGAATTAGGGCTCAAGGTGTTGAGGGAGAGATTCTTGTGAGGGAGAGAGAGCTTTGAAATAGCTTGGGAGAGCTCTTCTCTTAGGTCTGAAATTGCTTGGAAATAGGACCTCTAACCCCTCTTCAAACGAATCAGGATTCTATTTAAAGGGGCAAGAGAAATCGAGATTGAAAGAATCCCAACGGCTCTATTCTGAAGCAAACTAGTCGGTCAAAGAAGGATCACTGACCGACTAGTTCATCAACTAGTCGGTCGGTGATACAACGTAGACCGACTAACGGTAGAACAGCCAAGAAGTCGAAGTACAGGCAAAGACAACTAGTCGGTCTAAGAAGACTTGCCGACCGACTAGTTCTACAACTAGTCGGTCGGTGAATGATCTTTGACCGACTAACAGTCGAAATAGAGTAGGCTGACTTCAAGATGAATTAGTCGGTTTAAGAACAAATGCTGACCGACTAGTTTCTCAACTAGTCGGTCGACAAACGTTCTTTGACCGACTAATTTGAAACAGTAACTCAGGCTGTACAGAGGCAAGCTCAACTAGTCGGTCTAAGAAGGATTCCTAACCGACTAGATCGTCATCTAGTCAGTCGGTGACTCTTCTTTGACCGACTAATTGAACAACCTGGAAAGAGCTGAATAAAGCAAGGCATCTAGTCGGTTCATGTAGAGTTGCTGACCGACTAGTTCATCATCTAGTCGGTTGGTGACTCTTCTTGAACCAACTAACATGCACTCGAAGCCGAGGGGAGAAGCGATAGGCTTCGGGAAAGTTTCTAATGGCTTCTATGAATATCCTAGCTCTAAGATATGAGCGAAATGAAGATTATAAAGTAAGTCCTACTCAAGGCTTAACATTCTAATCAATGAAGCTAGAAGACTATAAAATAAACCTTACGAGCCGTCTTCAAAGCTTCAATCTTCATTCCTCTTGACTTCAATATTGCTCCTTGAGCTTCAACGAAGCTCCAGGCACACGATCATGCGAATTGAGAAGTCTTGAGACGTCGCTTTTGATGTTCGTATTCTTTTGGCGATGATCTCCATAACTGCGCTCACAAATAAGTTAGTATACATTATTTATGTTTGCTCATCATCCAAAACCAAATCCGGGGAATCAATACACAACAGTTTACAGTAAGGTTTATTTTTTGAAAGGTATTATGAATTAAGCATTTTTGGAAGGTATTAAGCAAGAGTTATTTTTGAAAGGTATTAGGCAAGAGTTATTTTTTGAAAGGTATTAAGAATTTTTTGAAATTTTTGGAAGGTATTGTTCGGCTATCTGCGCCGTCCTCCTCCAAGTCCTTCACCTCCTCTGATCTTGCACGGTCCTACTCATACAGCTTGAGTCCAGGTACAGAAATTATTAAATTAAGATTTCCATATAACAATGCCCTTTGGATCCAATTGACCCATGCACTGTGCTGATATAAAAATTTTAGTCCATCGTATTCTTTTTATCATTTATTTGAATTATTTAGTCCATGTGAACACGGTCTAATTTGATCTTCATTAATTTAATGAGCACCATTTTAGCATTAGCATTAGCATTAGCATTAGGACCATGCATGGTTTAGCCTATCTAAAGTACATAGACTTATGCAATTTGCGTTTCAAATTGCAGATTGAGTTTTAAATTTCTGCTGATTGCATTTCAACCAGTAAGTACCTATGATTACTAACTTTTACAGAAATTCTGAATCATGCTTTATGAGTAGGGGTTCTGTTTAGATGATTCTATCTACTAGAATTATTTGTTCCGTTTAGTTCCAATAGGACAGTTTAGTTCCAATTAGCACCAGTTTATCATAGGTACAGTGCCTTCCAATTAGCACCAGGTTTGAATTATGCATCATTCATTTTTCATGTGACTTTCCTGTTCATGAGATTTCAATCCGTATATGGCTGATGGACTGTGCATATATGCAAGCATTGCATATACCCAGGAAAAACCGTGATAAAAACCATGTAACCTGTGCATATATGCAAGGCTATATAGTCATAACCTGTGCATATATTCAAGGTGCATATATTCAATGTTTGAATTATGCACACCTTGAGAAATGACTGATGCTAATCGAAAAACTAGAATTATTTTAGGAAATGAACCCTTAGAAATAACTCTCATCATAAATAACTTGTGCATATATGCAAGGTGTATATGCAAGGCTTCTTAGAATCTCAAGGTTTTTTCCTGGGTATATGTACAGGTTTCAATGTTCATCAGCATTTTCGGCATAATTATCATTAGCAGGTCAATTTTATTACTAGCCTTGCAATGTACATGCAAATTTCGATTTTAAGAGAAATGCTTCTGTCGAACTGTTATGCTACTTCTATGCTAATAACTAAATCTCAATTTTGCCGATGTTTGACCAAATATCTAAACTAAACGGATGAATCATTATGTTGAAACTTAAACTAATCAAGGGTGAGCTAAACTAATTGAGGCACATGTGAGCATGGTAAGAGATAATCTGGAATGACCAGAAAATAACAGCACTTATGTATGAGTGCATCCATCATATTACGTTGCATTAGGAGTATAATCATATTATGCCTCGCATGTGTAAGAGGCAAGTCAGAGAGGTTTCAGTGTGTCTGAGGGATTGGACATTGTAATGGTTTCTGAATTGGAAAATTTGTGCTTCATATTAAGAAGTTATATTTTATAATTAAAGAAGATTGTAGTAGCAAAGAACCAAATGAATAAATGCCATCTGAGATATTTTTAGATGCATGAATGTAATTTCTGCTTAGTACTATAAAAGGAGGTGGTATTCATGCTGTAGCAGGTCGAAGAAAAGCCTATCAATTTCTATTTTTGGTATTCTTCACATTATTTCTGTTCTGAAGTTGACATACCCATATCATGTTGCTTCATCCTTGCATTGCAATGCGTTTGACCTATATCACATGTTTCAGCTTGCCTCCACCTTTACCTGAAAAAAAATCCATATATAACACCAAATCGGAAAAAAAAGAAAAAACTTCTCCTTCCCACCTTGGTACTTGGTAGCTTGCTTGGTTGCTGTATATTTATTTTCCCCATTCAGCAATTAATCAACTAAGAAGAAGAATTATCTGTTTACCTCGATATAAAAATATATAAAAAGATAACTTTGTTTCTAAAGTGGCAAAAGAAAATATAATCTGAAGAAGAAGAATGGAAATACATTGAAACAAAATAAATACAAGCAGCAAAACTAGCATCCTTTAATCTCTATATCAATCCATTCATACGACTTATTTCCAGAAGTATGCCAACCCCTTTTCCAAAATGAAAAACCATGATTTTTACCCATAACAACTAAATTATGTTTGTTTGGTATTGCATGAAGGTTTTTCAAACCTCACATTTATTAAACCTTAATAAAATCATAAAGAGGGTTATTAGAAAGACATGTATAAACCAGAAACTGATCCAATGGAGCATTTCAACTCCATTGGTCAGTGCTATAGCAAATGCAACAAGAGATACACACACATAACCATATATTCCAACCATTCAAGCCTATATTACATGAATCCTTTTTTCTCTATCCAGCTTTATTGCAAATTTTCTTGCAGGAAAAACAAGTTTGAACCTGGGTATATGCACATGTTTTTTTCCAAAAAGACAGTTTACTTCCCATTATCACCAGTTTATCATTGGTACATTGCCTTCCAATTAGCACCAGGTTTGAATTTTGAACTGATTTGAACCTGGGTATATGCACAGGTTTGAATTATCATTAGCATTTCAATGTTCATTAGCATTTCACCTGTACCATGTCTAAGAAAAGCCTATCAATTTTTCCTTTTTTTATTCTTTGCATTATTTCTTTTCTGAAGTTGACATACCCATATCCTGTTGCTTAATATCTTGAGAAATGAGGTGAGTGGTGTTGAGTATTAGACTCTCCACCTTGATTTTGATGATGATCAAACACAAATCATTGTGACTAACTCTTGTGATTGCAGTTAGCTACAAAGTCACCAATTAGATTCAAGAATATCAAAAGTGACTACACGTGTTGATTCAAGTGGAGAACTTGGTAGATCAACAAAGGTGAAGCATTGGCTTGAAGAACTCAAAGACTATCTCAAACCTCAAGCCAATGGCATCAACAAATGAATGGAG
Organism: Scilla litardierei; assembly: GCA_030789695.1. Lineage (NCBI taxonomy): Eukaryota > Viridiplantae > Streptophyta > Magnoliopsida > Asparagales > Asparagaceae > Scilla > Scilla litardierei. Next base: position 159,279,624 of record CM061138.1, on the reverse strand, counting down.
ATTCAATCCAAAGAGAAGAAAGGAATGGATGAGTCATAAGCTTCGAAGACTATGACGTTCAAGTTATTCAACTAAAAGACTCAAGTCCATGAAGAATTATGGAGATCGTCGCCAAGGTACCTTGGTCATCTCAAGCGACGTCACAATACTTCCTCAGAACGCGTGATTGTTGTGCCTGGAGCTTCGTTGAAGCTCAAGGAGTATTCATGAAGTCAAGGGATTCGGATTCTCCATGTTGAAGCTTTGAAGACGGTTTGTCGTGTTTACTTTAATGTCTTCTAGCTTCGGTTTAGTAGAATGTTAAGCCTTGAGTAGTACTTGCCTAAAAATCTTCATAACTTTCATATCTTATCTCTAGGATTGCCTTAGAAGCCATTAGAAACTTTCCCGTAGCTTATCGCTTCATTTCTCGGCTTCGTATGCATCTTAGTTGGTTCAAGTAGAAGAACCAACCGACTAGATGACGATCTAGTCGGTTGAAAATTCTTCTTGAACCGACTAGATATCCTTACTTGATTCAGCACATTCACTGTTGGTCAATTAGTCGGTCCAAGAAGGTTCACTGACCGACTAGATGACGATTTAGTCGGTTGGAAATCCTTCTCAGACCGACTAGTTATCCTAATCAATTGAAGACAATTTGTTGACCAATTAGTCGGTCCAAGAAGGCTCGCCGACCGACTAAATGACGATCTAGTCGGTTGGTGTTTCTTCTCAGACCGATTAGTTTTCCTTATGAAATTCGACCTTTGTACTGTTGACCAGTTAGTTGGTTCAAGAAGGATGGTTAATGCATTAAAAGTCAATCTAGTCGGTCCAAGAAGGTTCACTGACCGACTAGTTGTCAATCTAGTCGGTTGATGATCCTTCTTAGACCGACTAGTGCTTACCCATGATTTCACCATCTTCTCTGTTAACCATCTAGTCGATCCAAGAAGGTTCACTGACCGACTAGTTGTCAATCTAGTCGGTTGATGATCCTTCTTAGACCGATTAAGCAGCTTCAGAAATAGATCCGTTGGGCATTAAATGCCACGAATTTTGTGACCGTTTTCTCTCTTCTCTATATAAGTTTGGGTGCTTCTAACCAGGGATCCAAGGCTGAAATTAGAGACATTTTCACACCTTTGAGAAGAGCCATTCAACTCTAATTCCAAGCTCTCTCATCTCACAAGAATCTCTCCCTCACTCTTTGAGCCTAATTCCTCAAGAGAGATTCTCTCCATTGTGAGCCTCTCAAGCTAAGAGCTTGATTCAAAGTCACCAATCTCTCCCTAGCCACCTATTGCTGGTTATCTTAGTGGAGCTAGGGTTTGGTGTCTTTTTCTTCCTCAAAATCCTTCTTGACCTAATATTGGTAAGTTTACTCAAGGCATATGATTTTGTTGGTAAGTATTTCATTGTTTCATTTACTTTGTTTGCAAGTGTTTCTCTCGGTTGTGAGAGAAAGGGTGTGATCCCGAGTTGTGGGAGTCACATGTCATCTGTGTATGATTTGGTCTTGTAGAGGTTTTTCTACAAGAATTTCATCGTGGAAATCTTGGGTTAGTGGTTCCTAACTCAAGTATCCGGAGGGGATCCGGGTGGTTGGGACGTAGGATCACCGGAAACAAGTCGGTGAGACTTGGGTGGATCCGAACCCGTTAATTCGTATTGTTTGCGTTGTTTAATTCTTGTTGTGTGTAGTTATTCCGCATTGTTGTTTGTGTTTTGCACAATAATTAGGAATAATACTCTTGATTATTTTAAAGTACTATTCACCCCCCCTCTAGTACTTGTGCGATAGCTACGCAGGGCATTACAAGGGTCACTACAATTGGTATCAGAGCGAGGTAATAGCTATGGCAACCAACAACAACACACAATGTCCTATTTCACCATATCTCATTGGACCCAACTATCAAAGTTGGTGAGTAAAGATGAAGGCCTATATTCAATCCATCGATGAGGATTATTGGATGCTTATGGAAAAGCCCCTTCGTGCACCTACCACTTCCGAACATGAATGGACAAATGAGCAAAAAGAATTGGTGAAGAAACATCAAGAGGTAATGGATATCTTGCTTGAATATTTATCATATAACATTCTTATGCGTGTGTCCAAGGCAACAACGGCATATTAAATATGGCACATGCTAGCGGAGCAAGAAGAGTCCACCTCGGAGTGTTCTTCCTCCAATGATGAAAGAGATTCATTCATGGGCTTGATGGCATGAGAGGACGACTCTAGTGACGAATCAAGCGATTCAAGTGAAAGCGATAGCGACGATGAAGAGGTAACTGTTGGATCCTGTGGATGGCAAGCAACACTAGAAGGGGGGGTTGAATAGTGTTGATCAAATACTAAAACTTTTTGCTCAACGATATCAACACAAATAAATTCCTTCTAACGTTGCCTAAGAAACCAAGTAGAGTGATCTACGCTTGGTTCTTAATCAACAATATAATTTTAAAGTGCACAGCGAAATTTCACAGTAGGTAGTCGACTCCTTATGAGCAGTAGTCGACTCCCAGAGAATATGTTAGAACAAATAAGATTGCAAGTATGTATTTCAGCGTATAGAAATAGAATTGATATTTGCTGTAGATAGAGGACAAAATGTAAAGATAATCAAACACAGAAAATGCAAACGCAAAGACAAGGATTTTTATCCTGGTTCCCCACAACCCTGGGTACGTCCAGTCCCCGACCAATCCGGTACGAGATTTCCACTATCTGCCTTGGCAAATACAAGCACCTAACTTCACTCGTTAGGATTTCCAACGACCTAGCCTTGACCAGGATTTCCGAACACAACACCTAGACTTGTCTAGGGTTTACCCTTGCCTCACAAACCGAGGACTTTCCAACTGGCAACAACTAGACTTGTCTAGTGTTTCAACAATCAACACAATAAGAGATTTGTCCAATACTCTACAATAAATGATAGAGATTGGTAAATACACCCGATTCTATAGCCAATCAAAAGATAGACAATTTGTGTAGTGGCTTAATAGAATGATAGTCTAGATCACACAAAGATACGAGATAAGTTCTTTGTGATCTAGAGCTTTTTCAAAAATCCTTCAAATAAAATTAAAGAGAAATAATAGAGAGGATTTTGAAAAACAATTTAGCCAATAAAATAATAATATGATCTTCAAAAAGAATTGAGAAAATATTGCAAGATCAAAACTGAAATTTAAACTGGTTAGAGAGAAAAATGAGAGAGCTTTGATTCACGAGAGCTTTTACGAATTTTGATTTTCAATGTTGTTATTTTCACAAAAGAATTAAGCTCTATTTATAGGGAAAAACTGAGATTTGAATTTCAAATTTCGTTTGACTTTTGTCCCAAAAATTTCGGAGTAAATTGCTCAAAAGATTTTAAAATTCAAATTCAAAACGTCTGAAAATTTCCAGCAGGTAGTCGACTCCCTCTATAGGTAGTCGACTCCCAGAGGAATCTAGGAAATTTTCATCCCTGAGAAGTAGTCGACTCCCTACTTTTGGTAGTCGCCTCCCAGAGGAGTTTTTCCTGTTGTTCTAGTCAAAAGGGTAGTTAACTCCAGGGTGCGTGGAGTTTCACTACGAGAATTATGAAGTGACTAGATAAGCTCTTGAAAACTATTTTGAAGATAGTTAAAAATTATTTTGGAATCATTTGTGTGTGTGTGTTGTCTATTTGATATGGCTTTGACAAATACCCTAAAAGACACGACACACTCACACTAGACTCTGAACATGTCTTCGGCAGTTTAGTCAACTTGATGAAGTGAAGATGAGCTTCTCTTTGAGCTTCTTGTTCTGTTTTGAGCTTGAGCTTCATCACTTGAGTTTAGCCATGTTCGTCTTTGTCGTGGAGCATTGATGCGTGCTTCTTGGAGTATTAGTAGAGCTTCACGAAATCTGTATACTTAAAGTGTAGTGTAGTTAGTACACTAAGCATTCATTTGGTGTGCTCATCATCAAAATTACTTGGGGGTGGAATTCAATTTCCATCACTCTCCCCCTTTTTGATGATGACACCCAAATGAAAAATTTGAAGTAAGACATGAATATGAACAATATTTCAAGTATACTTACTCCCCCTGCTTTGATGCGGTTCTCCCCCTGCATCGAAGCTATTAGAAATACAATTCATATTTTTGCATTTCATATATTTTTCTCCCCCTTGTCATCAACAAAAAAAATAATTTCTACAGAGCATTTAAATAAGAGGAATTCAATTTCATATGCCTGCAAGGGAGATGTTAGTTCATAGGAACAACTGAGTATGGCATAGTAGATAACTTCATAGTAGCTAGCATCACACAATAAGAGTTATTACAGACCATAGTTTAGAGAATCATTGTTTTAAAAAGAGAATCATTGTTTTGAAAGAGAAGTTCATGAAACTAAGGATGACCGCTGTTCTTTTTCAGTTCCTTGATTTCTTCAAGGATCATAACAAGCGTCTCCTCAATCATCTTGTTGCTTTTCACTACGATCTCCTTGAGGTCGTCCACCTTTTGATTGAGATCTTCAAATCCTTTCTCCTGTGAGATCTTCAATTTTCCAATCTTTTTCAGGAGCATCTCCTGAAGTTCAAGGATGTAAGCAGGAACTTCTTCTTCTTCTTTGCCGCTTCCTTTTTCTTCTTCTTCACTTTCTTCATCAGAATCTGAAATGGCAACCTTCTTACCTCGCCTTGAGGATGATGATCCTCCTTCGGTAGCGATTTGCTCTTCAGGGACATTCTCATCAAGGTCATGATGGAGATTCATTCTCCCAAGAGCATGAACATCAAAGACACGGGCAGGTTCTAGAATGATTGTTTCATGATCCAAAGGCACGTTAAAGCTAATGAATAGAATGGTCAGATAGTGCCCATGAGAAAGAGTGGAGGAAGGTCTGTCAGATGAAGCTGAAAGTAGGATGGAATCCATGATGACTTTAGCCCAATTCACACGAATGTTACCAAGAATGGCATAGATGCATTTAGCTTGTTTTTCAGAAAGAATAGCATGACTCCCAGATTTTTGAGTTATGTTATACGACAGAATATTAGCTAAGATTCTCGCCGGATAGCGAAGATGGCTACAAGGAAGTTTGGTTTGAAAGTGTTTACCAGGCAGATACATTCTCTCTAGGATATTCTCGTCAGTCATCTCAATTTTGTCAAGGATCATACCGGAGTATGGGATTCCTAGGGCTTCACCTAGGGATTTTACAGTTATTGCAAGTTTGGTATCCAGAACCTTAGTAATGAAACGACTTTTCACGAGATCATAATCCATGTTTGCATAAAAGAGATGAACAAGCCTAGGATAACACAGATACACATTTTCAGAGGAGAACAAATTTGCTAAGTTTTGGAAATCTAGCAGACTGTCAATACCGTAATTGATGACATCATGAAGTTTGACAAATCTTTCATGCAAGATTGGTTTCCTAGAAACTTTAACAAAATGTTCATAGGTAGTTGATTTGAAGAGATAGGGTAGGATGATTTCTTTCTCAGAATCAACATCAGCAGTAGCAGTTTTTCTCTTCTTAGAAAAAGCTCCTTTGAAAGGCATCTAGATAGAGTAAAAACAACAAAAAAACTATATTTTTACACTACTAGATAACCATGAGAGGTGAAAAACTAAAGTTCATGAAAAAAAATTTTACCTTGAGTAAATTTGAAGGAAGATGAAAAATTGCTCCAAAAGTCCAAGCCTCAAGATGAAAACCCAAGAGAGGAGAGGGGAAAAGGAGGTAGTCGGCTACCTCTAGGGTTTTCTTGGGGTTTTGTTTGATGAAGTGAAGAGATGAAGAGAAGTAAGAGCCATTAGATCTAGATTTGGGTGGCTAGGATGGGTTTAGGCTTAGTGGGTAAGTTGACTTAACGGATCTTGGCACATCCACTCAAATAGAACCCAATAGGAGTTAGTCAAAAAAAAGAGCAACCCAGAATTTTACGCACTGGTAGTCGACTCCCTCCTGTAGGTTGTCGACTCCCTGCTGGGTAGAGTCGTTTTCTCATTTCGGAGAAAGTTTGGTCCAGGTTGAACGAGCTCTTTTAACAAGGAATATTTTTAGTACTAAAACATAATCATACAAATTTAACTTATTTCAGCCCATTTTTAAAAAAAATAATTATAAATAAAAAAAATAAATGAAAGCATTTGTTCCGATTCAGCCGTTATGACTCCCTGAATTTTCTTCATTGTTTTCCTCCTTTTTAGAGCACCTGAAAAATAAGCGTTTATGGTACTCTTTGGTTTTGAGTCCGAGGAGTTAGTCTTTAGGAAACCAAACCCAATACGGTTTAGTTCCTTCATGAACAATATACTTATAATTTTTGTTAAAATGAATCTGTTGAACAACGTTAGTAGCGTACCTTTCTTTTTGCTGATCAGATAATCTCTTTGGTACCCAGATGCTTAAAACATTATCGTTAGCATGATGCATCCTAGTGTGCTTAACCCGTTTCTTGGTATGATGTGAATCATAGCCAAGTCCGGTTTTGCTAGATGAAATTTTTTGATTATCTATTATATTATCTAGCTTCCCTTTTCCTTTATTGAAATTCTCAATAATTTTCATCGTAGCGTCGTATTTATCTTTGACGGATACGAGAAGATTATTCAGACTTTCAACCTTTTCATTTACTAGCAAAATATCCTTTTGTAAAAGATCATTCTTCTCTTTAAGAAGACTATTTTCTTTAATGACTTCTTCTTTTTCCTTAGTCTCTCTTTTAGCAATTCTAAGTGTTTGTCTATGTTCTTTAATGAGCTTTTCATGCATTTTGCATAGCTCTTTATATGCTCCCATATAGTCCAAGTCTTCATCATCGCTTGAAGATGACTCATTGTCGCTAGATGAATCATGATGCGAGCTTACCTTGGAGGATGTAGATGCCATGAAGCACATATGTGCCGTCTCTCTTCTTTCATCATTATCTTCGTCTGAGGATTCGTCGGATGAAGAATCGTCGCTCTGGTCGAAGGCTGCATAGGCTTCTTTCTTTGGTCGTCGAAACTTGTTTCTTGTATTGGTTCGTCTTTCATTATTCTCTTTGTTCTTCCCACGATCTCTGGAATCACGGTTGTTTCTTTCCAATGGACAATCTCTCTTGACATGCCGTGGTTTATTGCAACCAAAACAGATAATACCGTTAGTGGGTCTAAAAGATCGTTTTCCATACTTACTTGTGATGAACTCTTTAAAGTTCTTTGAGATGAACGCGATGTGATCTTCTTTGTCCGTGTAATCGGAATCTTCTTCTTGAGCTTTGAATGCAAGATTTTTCTTCTTTGGTTTTTCTTCGATTTTCTTGTCTTCTTCAAGCTCGATCTCATATGCCATGAGATTTCCCATCAGTTCTTCGATGGTGAGGTCCTTTACATTGTGAGCTTCTCGAATGGCCGTGGTCTTTCCCTTCCATTCGGGTCGGAGGGATCTTAGTATCTTCATTACCTGTTCATACTCGGAAAGTTTCTTTCCTAGTCCTGCAAGCTCATTTGTAATGTTAGTAAAACGAGTATTCACATCGGTGATACTCTCTCCTTCTTCCATTTTAAAAGTTTTGAATTTTGAATGTAATACATTTATACGAGATTCTTTTACATTTTCTGTACCTTCGTGACTTACCTGAAGAGTGGCCAAATTTGATATGATGTCTCACATTGGGAGACTCGATTGAACTCATTTCCTGTAACAGCGCAAAACAAGGCATTCATTGCTTTTGCATTGAGATTAGCTCTCTTATTGTCGTCGATAGACCATTTTCCAAACTCAACGTCGGTGGGTGCGATGTACGGGACTTTGGTGATAGTCCATGCTTCAATGTCCAATGACTCTAGGTGAGTCTTCATTCGGATCTTCCAGCTGGCGTAGTTGGTTCCGTTGAATAGAGGTGGTCGCATAGTGTTCAGTCCTTCGGAGTGAAAAGATGTTGACGCCATCACTATTGTAGCCTTGCTTTGATACCAAGTGTTGGATCCTGTGGATGGCAAGCAACACTAGAAGGGGGGGTTGAATAGTGTTGATCAAATACTAAAACTTTTTGCTCAACGATATCAACACAAATAAATTCCTTCTAACGTTGCCTAAGAAACCAAGTAGAGTGATCTACGCTTGGTTCTTAATCAACAATATAATTTTAAAGTGCACATCGAAATTTCACAGTAGGTAGTCGACTCCTTATGACCAGTAGTCGACTCCCAGAGAATATGTTAGAACAAATAAGATTGCAAGTATGTATTTCAGCGTATAGAAATAGAATTGATATTTGCTGTAGATAGAGGACAAAATGTAAAGATAATCAAACACAGAAAATGCAAACGCAAAGACAAGGATTTTTATCCTGGTTCCCCACAACCCTGGGTACGTCCAGTCCCCGACCAATCCGGTACGAGATTTCCACTATCTGCCTTGGCAAATACAAGCACCTAACTTCACTCGTTAGGATTTCCAACGACCTAGCCTTGACCAGGATTTCCGAACACAACACCTAGACTTGTCTAGGGTTTACCCTTGCCTCACAAACCGAGGACTTTCCAACTGGCAACAACTAGACTTGTCTAGTGTTTCAACAATCAACACAATAAGAGATTTGTCCAATACTCTACAATAAATGATAGAGATTGGTAAATACACCCGATTCTATAGCCAATCAAAAGATAGACAATTTGTGTAGTGGCTTAATAGAATGATAGTCTAGATCACACAAAGATACGAGATAAGTTCTTTGTGATCTAGAGCTTTTTCAAAAATCCTTCAAATAAAATTAAAGAGAAATAATAGAGAGGATTTTGAAAAACAATTTAGCCAATAAAATAATAATATGATCTTCAAAAAGAATTGAGAAAATATTGCAAGATCAAAACTGAAATTTAAACTGGCTAGAGAGAAAAATGAGAGAGCTTTGATTCACGAGAGCTTTTACGAATTTTGATTTTCAATGTTGTTATTTTCACAAAAGAATTAAGCTCTATTTATAGGGAAAAACTGAGATTTGAATTTCAAATTTCATTTGACTTTTGTCCCAAAAATTTCGGAGTAAATTGCTCAAAAGATTTTAAAATTCAAATTCAAAACGTCTGAAAATTTCCAGCAGGTAGTCGACTCCCTCTATAGGTAGTCGACTCCCAGAGGAATCTAGGAAATTTTCATCCCTGAGAAGTAGTCGACTCCCTACTTTTGGTAGTCGCCTCCCAGAGGAGTTTTTCCTGTTGTTCTAGTCAAAAGGGTAGTTAACTCCAGGGTGCGTGGAGTTTCACTACGAGAATTATGAAGTGACTAGATAAGCTCTTGAAAACTATTTTGAAGATAGTTAAAAATTATTTTGGAATCATTTGTGTGTGTGTGTTGTCTATTTGATATGGCTTTGACAAATACCCTAAAAGACACGACACACTCACACTAGACTCTGAACATGTCTTCGGCAGTTTAGTCAACTTGATGAAGTGAAGATGAGCTTCTCTTTGAGCTTCTTGTTCTGTTTTGAGCTTGAGCTTCATCACTTGAGTTTAGCCATGTTCGTCTTTGTCGTGGAGCATTGATGCGTGCTTCTTGGAGTATTAGTAGAGCTTCACGAAATCTGTATACTTAAAGTGTAGTGTAGTTAGTACACTAAGCATTCATTTGGTGTGCTCATCATCAAAATTACTTGGGGGTGGAATTCAATTTCCATCACTAACAACGGATGATCTTAAAAATGAACTTAGGCAATTATTTGATAAATATCAAAAGCTTATGCATAAATATTATGATGCTAAGAATAAGATTGCTAGTCTCTCTAACACATATTCATGTAGCACCTCTAACAATGACACCATTGTTGAGACACTCGCTATTGAGAAAGCAAGTTTGCTTACTCAAAATGGCATGTTGAGAAATGAGGTGGAGTCCCTCAAATCTCAACTTGATCGTGTTTCCATTGTGGATAGTAACTATCTTGAGATTGAAAATCTTCAATCTCAAAACACTTGTTTGGGAATTGAGAATGAGGATCTCAAATCCCAAATGCACGAGCTCACCACACGTGCATCCACCTTGGATGCCACTATTTCTTCAATTTCGAAGAAATATGAGCTCATGTCCTCCATTGTTGAGAGATTCAACAAGGGAAAGGACAATTTGGATGATTTGCTAAAGAATCAACTACCGGCAAACCATCGTGTTGGCCTTGGTTATTCTAAGGCAAGTGCATCCAATGCACACACCTCCTATAGTGAAGTAAATATAGATTTTGTGAGGCCATCCTCCGGTGCATCCACGAGTGGTGTCTATAACAACTTGGGTAGTTCTACTACTAAGGAAACCACCACTCCTATTCTTCCCTCCTTTGGAAAGAAACCCACTTTGGGTGGACCTCCAAAGAAGGGTCAGGCATTCATGTACACCAATACAATGCCACGTAGGAACACACCTCCTACCCCACATGTTCACACGAATGATGGTTTTTATGCTCCACACCCACGAGTGTTGGATATTGGACTCCCCGGATTTGGTTTTGGATGATGAACAAACATAAATATATCGTGAACTAACTCTTTGTGAGCGCAGTTATGGAGATCGTCGCCAAATTCATATGAACATCCAAAGCGACGTCTCGAGACTTCTCAAAGCACGTGATCGTATGCCTAAAGCTTCGTTGAAGCTTTTGGACCATTTTAGAAGTCATGAAGATTCGGATCGAAGCTTTCGAAGACGGTTCGTCAAGTTTTATTTATAGTCTTTTAGCTTCGTTCCGTAGAATGTTAAGCCTTGAGTAGGTCTTACGTTTTAATCTTCATAACGCTCCTATCTTAGAGCTAGGAACTTGTAAGAAGTCCATACTAACTTTCCCGAAGCATCGCGCTTCGATTCGCGACTTCTTGTGCATGTTAGTTGGTTCAAGAAGAAGAACCAACCGACTAGATGGTGATCTAGTCGGTCAGCAATGCTTCTTGGACCGACTAGTTTGCCTTCTCAATTCTAAGCTCTTTACTGTTTACAGTTAGTCGGTCTACGTTGACTCACCGACCGACTAGTTTGTGAACTAGTCGGTCAGTGATGCTTCTTAGACCGACTAGTTGAACTTTCCCTGTACATGCCAAGTTACTGTTTATCGTTAGTCGGTCTATGTTCATTTGGCGACCGACTAGTTGATGAACTAGTCGGTCAACTTTTGTTCTTGGACCGACTAAATCTATTTGTGCTCAGACTATGTTTATCTCTTAGTCGGTCTAAGGTGAGTCACCGACCGACTAGTTGTGAAACTAGTCGGTCATCAACTCTTCTTTGAACGACTAGTTCCCTTCAGTCTGAACTTTGTCTTTTGGCTGTTCTACCATTAGTCGGTTCATGCTGTTTGACCGACTGACTAGTTGGTGAACTAGTCGGTCAGTCAACCTTCTTTGACCGACTAGTTTGGTTCAGAATAGAGCTGTTGGAGCATTAATTGAAACGTTTTTCTCTCTCTCTTTCCTCTAACCTATATATACTTGTTGAGCTGCATTCATTGCACTCAAGGCTGATATTAAGAGAAGTTTAGAGATCAAAAGAGAATCATTCAATCTCATTAAAGCTCATTCATTTCCAATCTTGAATCTCCTCTCACTCTTATTTCAAAAGAGAGAATCATTGATTGTGAGCCTTCTAAGCAAAGTGCTTGATCCTAGGTCACCTTCAACCTCATAGCTCTCCATCGCTGATCTACATCTTGGAGCTAGGGTTTGGTGCCTCTTCATCTTCCCCAAAATCCGTTTTGCCCTAATTCGTAAGTATACTCAAGGCATAAGATTTTGTCGGTAAGCAATTTCTATTTCATTTAATTTCATATTGGAAGTGTTTCACTCTCGGTTGTGAGAGTGTGTTTGTGATCCCGGGTTGTGGACGTCACAATTTCCTTTGTATATGATTTGACTTGGTGAAGGCTCTTCACAAGTATTTCATAGTGGAAATCTTGAGTTAGGGTTTCTAACTCAAGTATCCGGAGGGGATCCGGGTGGTTGGGACGTAGGATCACCGGGAACAAGTCGGGGAGACTTGGGTGGATCCGAACCCAGTAATATTGCTTGTTTGCGACTGTTTCTTTGTTGTCTAACATTTACATTTCCGCATTTCCGCATTGTTTGGTAGAGATTGCAAGGTAATTAGGAATTAGCCTCTTAATTATTTTAAAGTACTATTCACCCCCCCTCTAGTACTTGTGCAGTAGCTTAGCAGGGCATTACATTTGGTATCAGAGCCAAGTCTATAGCTATGTCTGCCAACGACAACAAGACCGTGCGTCCACCTTCCGACTATAGCACCTTCAAGAATCGTGAAGGAGCTTCTTCGGTGATGGTAGGACACTCCTCAACGAAGCCTCCATTCTTCAACGGTACCAACTACGGGTACTGGAAATGCAGGATGGAAACTTTCCTCCGGAGTGCTTCACTATGGAGGGCCACGATGAAGGAGTATGTCGAGCCCGCCGAAGAAGATTTCGAGAAGTGGACTCCCGCGGAGGTCGCCGCGGAGGTAAGCAATGCCAAGGCAATGAACGCCTTCAATGCGCTTTGGAGCCCGAGGATTTCAACAAGATATGCACATGTAAGAGTGCATATCAAATATGGAACTCCCTCCTCATCTTGCATGAAGGAACAAGTAGGGTAAGAGACTCTAAACTCGTTGTAGTTAATAAAGATTACAAGTTATTTCATATGCTACAGGGTGAGAAGATGAAGGAGTATTATGCTCGCTTCGTCAACATCACAAACGAGTTGGAGGCTCTCGGTAAAACCTACACCCAAAAGGAGAAAGTCTCGAAGATAATCGATGGACTTCCTTCTAGTTGGGAAAAACAGACCTTCGCCATCGAGGAAGGTAATGATATGAAAACTTATACCGTTGTTCAACTAATGGGTATCTTGATGTCATATGAGGTACGCAAGGATAGCAAGTTGAAGTTGCAGGACAAGATGAAGTCCTACATAAAGCAAGACGAGCCAAAGAAGAAGGCTATTGCTTTCAAGGCCGCTCCATCAACTTTCACATCGACCGATGATGAAAACTCGGAAGACGAGTTGGACTTGGAGTCCATGGCACTCATGGAAAAGAAGTTCAACCGGTTCTTCCGGAAAGGTAACTTCAAGAACAAATCTAAATTTAGTTCTACTAACGCCTCCTCTCCTTTGTGTTTTCAATGCAACAAGCCCGGACACATGAAAGCGGAGTGTCCTCAAAACAAACACAAGGAGAAGTGGAAGGCGTCGAAGTTCGACAAGTCCAAGAAGTACAAAAAAGGGTACAAAAAGGGGCTTGTCAGGACATTCTCCGACTTCGATGATTCCTCAAGCGGAGAGTCGGATGATGAGCAAGTAGAGCAAGCACACATGTGCTTCATGGCTAGAGAGGAAAATGAACAAGGATCTTCCTCCGATGATAGCGACAACGAAGGCGATGAGGTAACCATGGATGACCTTAGAAATGCTAATAAGCAACTATGGTCTAAATACTCTAAATTAGTAAATAGATATACTAAAGTAAAAGATGATTTAGCTAGCATCCAAACCTCGCCTAACACTATCATCACCAACAACGACACCGTTGTTGAAGAGTTGAAGAATGAGATTGAAAATCTCAAGTCTCAACTTGAACATGTTAGCATTGAGGATCCGGAAGAACACAAGATAGCGGATTTGACTTCTCAAAACTCGACTTTGAGTATTGAGAATGAAAATCTCAAATCTCGTGTTTATGTGCTCACATCGCAAGTATCCACTTTGAATGTTTCTTTGCGTTCTCTCACCGAGAAATATGAGAGCACATTAGGCCGAATTAATAAATTCAATAAGGGTAAGGACCATTTGGATAAAATCCTAAGTGACTTACTTCTGGCCAATCACCATATTGGCTTGGGGTATACGATAGGAAGTTCATCCAAATCGGCCACTACTTTTGTTAGGCCAACTTCCGGTGACTCAACGAGTGGTAGCAAACACTTTATTGGTAGTTCATCTACCAATGGTGCTTCAACCTCGTTCACACCCTCTTTCGGAAAGAAACCCACTTTGGGTGGACCTCCAAAGAAGGGTCATGCCTACATGTACACAAATACTATGCCACGTAGGAACACACGTCCTACTCCACCGGCTCACACATATGATGATTTCTATGCTACACGTTCACGGGCACGTGCACACCATGTGAGACACCCTCACGCACGTGTTCCCCCACATGCATATGTTCACCCACATCATCGTATGAATAATTCTCATAATGCACCATTTCATCATGTTCCTTATGCCTATCCACGTCATGCATCGCGTAGAAATCAACAACGCATGCATGCTCCCAATAGGATGAGGGCTCCCAAAATTTTCAAGATTTGGAGCCCAAAGGACACAACTATGGATGAAAAACAAATTTACATGAATTATTACTTCATGAATGTTGTGCATAGTAGTAATTATGTGGGGAAGTCTAAGTCCAATTGGACTTGGCTTCCAAAGGTCTAATCTTTTGGACCCAATGACCTTGGATACCATGATAAGATATTTTCTATCTTTAGGTACTCAAGAAAAAGAAACGGAGCAACAAATTTAAATTTAGCTCCAAAGGGAATTGGATACTCGATAGAGGGTGTTCAAAACACATGATTATACTCCTAATGCAACGTAATATGATGGATGCACTCATACATGAGTGCTGTTATTTTCTGGTCATTCCAGATTATCTCTTACCATGCTCACATGTGCCTCAATTAGTTTAGCTCACCCTTGATTAGTTTAAGTTTCAACATAATGATTCATCCGTTTAGTTTAGATATTTGGTCAAACATCGGCAAAATTGAGATTTAGTTATTAGCACAGAAGTAGCATAACAGTTCAGTCAGAAGCATTTCTCTTAAAATCGAAATTTACCTGTACATTGCAAGGCTAGTAATAAAATTGACCTGCTATTGATAATTATGCCGAAAATGCTAATGAACATTGAAACCTGTACATATACCCAGGAAAAAAACCTTGAGATTCGAAGAAGCCTTGCATATACACCTTGCATATATGCACAGGTTATTTATGATGAGAGTTATTTCTAAGGGTTCATTTCCTAAAATAATTCTAGTTTTTCGAATAGCATCAGTCATTTCTCAAGGTGTGCATAATTCAAACATTGAATATATGCACCTTGAATATATGCACAGGTTATGACTATATAGCCTTGCATATATGCACAGGTTACATGGTTTTTATCACGGTTTTTCCTGGGTATATGCAATGCTTGCATATATGCACAGTCCATCAGCCATATACGGATTGAAATCTCATGAACAGGAAAGTCACATGAAAAATGAATGATGCATAATTCAAACCTGGTGCTAATTGGAAGGCACTGTACCTATGATAAACTGGTGCTAATTGGAACTAAACTGTCCTATTGGAACTAAACGGAACAAATAATTCTAGTAGATAGAATCATCTAAACAGAACCCCTACTCATAAAGCATGATTCAGAATTTCTGTAAAAGTTAGTAATCATAGGTACTTACTTGTTGAAATGCAATCAGCAAAAATTTAAAACTCAATCTGCAATTTGAAACGCAAATTGCATAAGTCTGTGTACTTTAGATAGGCTAAACCATGCATGGTCCTAATGCTAATGCTAATGCTAATGCTAAAATGGTGCTCATTAAATTAATGAAGATCAAATTAGACCGTGTTCACATGGACTAAATAATTCAAATAAATGATAAAAAGAATACGATGGACTAAAATTTTTATATCAGCACAGTGCATGGGTCAATTGGATCCAAAGGGCACTGTTATATGGAAATCTTAATTTAATAATTTCTGTAACTGGACTCAAGCTGTATGAGTAGGACCGTGCAAGATCAGAGGAGGTGAAGGACTTGGAGGAGGACGGCGCAGATAGCCGAACAATACCTTCCAAAAATTTCAAAAAATTCGTAATACCTTCCAAAAAATAACTCTTGCCTAATACCTTTCAAAAATGACTCTTGCGTAATACCTTCCAAAAATGCTTAATTCTTAATACCTTTCAAAAAATAAACCGTACTGTAAACTGCCAGTAAAACAGAATTGAAAAGAATTTATATCAAGTAAGTTGGGATTTTTTGCTCTTTGGCATCAAGCTTGTTGAATTATATTTGTTCTTGGCTGCATGTATAATCTGGATATGAGTGTAAGTAGGCTATCACAATTGTATGTGTATTACACTCACTATCAAATAAATTTTTTTCTCCCTACTCTTTGTTAGGTCACCAAATTATTTGCTTTTGATAGTTCCAAAACTCTTAATCACATCAAAATTTCAAAAATTAAGTGATTTCGTATCAGAATTTTGTTAGTGCTTAGAAAAATTTCAAAAATAACCCTTGCAAAAAATACCTTCCAAAAAGTTCAAAAAATTCGTAATACCTTCCAAAAAATAACTCTTGCCTAATACCTTTCAAAAATAACTCTTGCTTAATACCTTCCAAAAATGCTTAATTCTTAATACCTTTCAAAAAATAAACCTTACTGTAAACTGCCAGTAAAACAGAATGTAAAAGAATTTATATCAAGTAAGTTGGGATTTGCTCTTTGGCATCAAGCTTGTTGAATTATATTTGTTCTTGGCTGCATGTATAATCTGGATATGAGTGTGAGTAGGCTGTCACAATTTTATGTGTATTACGCTCACTATCAAATAAAATTTTTTTCTCCCTGCTCTTTGTTAGGTCACCAAATTATTTGCTTTTGATAGTTCCAAAACTCTTAATCCCTTCAAAATTTCAAAAATTATGTGATTTCGTATCAGAATTTTGTTAGTGCTTAGAAAAATTTCAAAAATAACCATTGCAAAAATTACCTTCCAAAAAGTTCAAAAAATTCGTAATACCTTTCAAAAATAACTCTTGCCTAATACCTTTCAAAAATAACTCTTGCGTAATACCTTCCAAAAATGCAAAATTCTTAATACCTTTCAAAAAATAACCCTTACTGTAAACTGCCAGTGAAATAGAATTGCAAAGAATCTTTATCAAGTAAGTTGGGTTTTTTTGCTATTTGGCTACGTGTATAACATGGATATGAGTGTGAGTAGGATGTCACAATTTTATGTGTATTACAATCACTATCAAATAAAAGTTTCTTCTCCCTGCTCTTTGGTAGTTCACCAAATATTTGCTTTTGATAGTTCCAAAACTCTTAATTTCTTCCAAATTCCAAAAAATATGTGATTTCGTATCAGAATTTTGTGAGTGCCCAAAAAATTTCAAAAATAACTCTTGCAAAAATACCTTCCATAAAGATTCAAAAAATTCTTAATACCTTCCAAAAAATAACTCTTGCCTAATACCTTTCAAAAATAACTCTTGCTTAATACCTTCCAAAAATTCTTAATGCTTAATACCTTTCAAAAAATAACTCTTGCCTAAAAACTACTCATACCTTCCAAAACTTTCCAAATTCCAAAAATTACTCTTGCATAATACCTTACAAAAATTACTCTTCCTTAATACGTTCCAAAAATTCGTAATTCCTAATACCTTTCTAAAAATAACTCTTGCCTACGAACTCTTTATACCGCCCAAAACTTTCCAAATTTCAAATTTCAAATTCCAACCTGTGCAATTATATGCGGCGGCAATTTTAAATTCCTTCCAAATTATTCTGTCTACAACAATACGTGAGGCAAAAAAATCCGTGAGGCAGATGATAGGGGAAATGAGGAACGTGGGGAAAAGAGATGATTTTTAAAATACACCGGGAAAGCAGGGGGGCCTGGGTGCTAAACAATCCGTGAGGCAAAAAATTAGGACAAATAATTCTAAACCTTGCAAGAAAATGTTTACCAGAGGCGGTGATCGACTGGAAAATTATGAGGAGGATAAACTCTTAATACCGTCCAAAACTTGCCAAATTCCAAATTATGTGCTGCTGTGATTTTAAATTCCTTCCAAATTCTGCTTTCTGCAACAATCCGTGAGGCAAAAAAATCCGTGAGGCAGATGAAAGGGAAAATGAGGAACGTGGGGAAAAGAGATGATTTTTAAAACACACTGGGAAAGCAGGGGGCGGTGACCGGGAAAAGAGGCGGTGATCGACTGGAAATGAGGAGGGTGGCTCAGATGTGAGACTTCGAATATCGTCGAACAAATTCACCGTGGCAGACGTCGCCCGAACAGGTCGCCGGGGAAAAGAGTCGCCGTGGAAATAGGGGTAGGGAGGCAGATGAAAGGGGAAATGAGGAACGTACTAATGAACAGGGAAATGGGGACCGTGAAGTTGATGAAGTGGGATGTTTGGAAGTAGTTTTAAAAACCGTGTATAGATTTAAACCGTGCGATTTTAAAATTCAGTTTGCGCTAATTAGATTGTCCTAGTCATACATATGGAGACACGTAGGACAAACTTGGGACACGTAGGGCAAAACCTGCCACATAGGACATAGGTCCTGAATTGTATAAAAGATCTCCAAAATGTTTGTATGCCTTTATAGCAAGACCGTCTGCCCAAAATACATGTGTCAATTTATTTTCAGCATCTACTTTATAAGCATAATAAAAAGACTGATTCATCTCTTTCTCCTCTTCCAAATGTTCCAACAATAATTGAGCATCATAAGCTTTCTTTGCATCTCTCTCCTTTTGCAAGTCATTTCGAATATCTCTTTCCGTGCATCCTATATCCTCATAACCACCGCTTTCAATTGTCAAGTAAGAAATACATTCAGATGTATTTATGTTAGCCTCTTTTAGCGTGTTTATGAGACTTTTTTGTGATTCAGTCACATTTCTATTGCTTCTCAAAAATTGTTGTTTTCTTGGACTGACGCACATATGACTATGAGATTCCGTAAACCGTCGAATAGACCACTTTCCATCAGGATCTTTTTGAAGCCTTATACCGGCCTAACAATTTTCTCGGGCGATGGCTCTTTTCCTCTTTGCTTTCCCATCAATAACCGGTGTTTTCACTATTAGTAGACCTTGATTTGAGCAAACAAACTATTGAGAATATCTTTCAGATGTAGTCTTGTCAACCATTGTCGCTGATTTTCTAACCTTTGGCATAATGTTTGTAAAATTCCTCTCCTTCTACCAACTAGTTAAAAATCTGTCCTTTCCTTGGGCATGTATATATTGTTGAGTATTGGTGTTTCATACCAATCTTATTTTGATGATGATCACAACATTATGTTGTTGCTAATGAATCTCATGTTTTAGTCTCTCAGTTTATTTCAAGGATATCTTTCTTGGAGACTAATCACTTGGTGTAAGGATGGACATCATGTGAAGAAGGGCCAAAGTTTGGACTCAAGGAGTGCCAAAACTTGGAGATGGTGGAGAGAAATCAAGGCATCAAGATTGAAGACCTAGACTCTAATGAAAGCATTGTAATCCATGTAATTTACTTTATTGCTTTCTCTCTCTTTTTGAGTCTAGGTTATTGTAATGCCTTGCTAGATGGTTTACTTATCATGCATATGCATTTAACCAACTTAGTGAACCTTAGGATTATCATAGCATCCAGCCCAATAGGTTCACTCTGTCCAAAGACTCATTTGGAGTCTCTGGCTTTCCATCAGTCGTCTGTTGAGGGAAACACAATCGACTGGGTGATTTTCAGTCGCCTGTAGATCCTTCTACGGTCGCCTGATTTGCACAGCTCAAGTCAACATTTCAATTGACTCAAACTTGAGCTTTACGCACAGTCGTCTATCGATCATTTTACAGTCACCTGTATACTTACAGTCGCCTGGGAATTGGCCAACAGTCGCATGTCTAGCATAAGTCCAATCACTGCATCTCTCTGTCTTCTCTCCATATTATACAGTAGTCGACTGATGAAGAATAAATCGTCGCCTGACTATTTGACAGTCGACTGTAGTATTAACATCAGTCGCCTGTGCGAAGAATTAGAGAAAGAGTGCAGCTCTCTGTTTCGATCCATCCCTTGCAGCAGTCGTCTGCTGAAGGTTTAACAGGCGCCTGTCCTGTTTGTCAGTCGACTGTATTGTCTTCATAAGTCGACTGTCCTAGCTCAGATTATAGCCGTTGGATATTTTCTAGCCGTTGATCAGTCGACTGTCTTTTGATCATCAGTCGACTGTTCATGTCGTTTTCACCCAGTTTCTAGCCGTTGCAGATTTGTTCATTTGGCTGTTTCTTTGGGTTTTTGGGCTTGATATAGGGTTCCTATATATATGAGTGTGATGCCATCACTTAAGAACTCTTGACAACACTTGATAACTCTTGACTCTATAGAAAATCTCAAGAGATCAATAAGCAACTCTCAATCTCCCTCATTTCCCTCTATTGAGCACTCATCTCTCTTCATGCATTGAAGTCCAGCTCAAGGAAAATCATCCAAGTGCTCTCAAGCATATCCCAACACTTGGAGATCCTCTTCCATGCCTTGCATTCATTCATGAGTAAGCATCTCAAGGCATATGTAAGAGTATTTACTTTACTTGGTGTAATTTGTTTTCCTATTTCTCTTTGTGGGATTAGGATACTCTCTTTGTGGGAGTTTCTCTTTTTGTGGGAGGTTGTCTCTTTGTGGGACTAGGGAATTCTCTTTGTGGGAATTAACTCTCTTTGTGGGAGTTCTAGTGTCCTAGTGTATGGCTAACCCTAATTCTCTGAGTGGGTGTTAGTGATTCTCTGTGTGGGAGTCTTGATCCTCGTGTAGGATTGGTTGGGTCCTTGTGTAGGGCATAAATCCTCTTTGGGGGGTATCTCCTTGTGAGATTTGTATTCACTTCTCTGTGTGGGAATATAGTAAATATTGGTGTGGCTGGATGTACCCAAGTTTGGGGAACCAGTGTAAAACTTTATGTTTGCGTTTGGATTGATTGTGCCTTTTAATTCCTCTTGTATTTATAATTCCGCATTTGCAAGTTAAATTTTAATTGGACAATTTTATTGCCATTACACTATTCACCCCCCTCTAGTGTGTGTTGTTAGTATTGCAAGGGTTAGACAATCCCTACATATATCATCAAGATGTTCCCAACCGGATGCGCAATTCGGAGTTGAACTCGATTCAGCCATTGAATATATAAATTCTACAAACTCAAAGAAGCATGTTCAATGTACGTGCAACTTCCACTAAAATGCACATGCTTCAAGTTTTTCACTAAAATGCACATGCTTCAAGCATTCAGACTTTTATCAATAGAAATGAAAATGAAAATATCATACTTTTAAAAACATACGGTGGAAAGACATGGTAACAAAAAACAATTTAATTTTGCATGAGAACAGAGGACATATAATCAGAAAACATGTGATTACAAATGAACAGTGCTGAAGAACAAAACTACTAGATAGAGCAAAGGCCAACAATCAGACGATGTCTTTAGCAAAGAGACAAGCATATGCAGTAAATTTTCTCATGTTTCTGATTATTTTCTATGACATATCAAATAGGAGAAAGAAGAGTACTTTTTGTTTGAGGAGAACCGCTAACAACCCATGTATTGGCAGCAATCGAAGCTTGCACTGCACAAGTGAACTCCAGTTAGTCTAATGAGACTGTAAATCCAGATAACACTATTTTTTACAAAGAGGTTCACTTCTAAATAGATGCAACATTTACCTTTGGGGTTCTGAAATTGGATCCCAAAATCGTCTTAGGAGCTGCAATTACTGATCAAGATGCTGCAGGGAGGAGGCAGCCGTGACCTGCGGGGAGGAGGATCAGAGAGAGGGGAGGGGATCTCCGTTGGTTTCTATGGCATACGGTGATCTAGGGCATGGGGAGGGAGATGACGTGATGAGGGGAAGGGAGAAGAGGCGATCTTTCAGGATGGAGATGGCGCGAGGGGGAGGGGATTTCAGGATGGAGGTGGCGCGAGGGGGGAGGGGATCTCCGTTGCCGATGGTGCGAGGGGGGAGGTGATCTCCGACGGAGATGGCGAGATGGGGGAGGGGATCGTCGAGCGGGGGAGGGGATCTCCGAGCGTTTCTAGGGCTTGGGTGTGAGAGACGCAGCTTCTGGGGTTTTGTGTGTGGAATTTTTTCCCTCAGCGCGGAAATGGCCAGAGGTGCACGTGAGACAGGGTTGAGAGCTCCGAGCTGATCAGTCGTTGGATTTAATCCAACGCTCAATAGTGCCCAGCTCACAATAAGGTTGTGAGCTCACCATCTCATACTATCATTACTCTATGTGTGTGTGTGTGTGTGTGTGTGTGTGTGTGTGTGCAAAAAATGTACCTAAGAACGTGCGCAGGTATAATTACATGCGCACGCCTCCTCTGTTCAGTGTTTTTAAGTATTTTTTTGAATTTTTTTGCAGTAGCTAGATATACTTGTTATGAAGCTCCCCACAAAATTTCAGGTCAATCCAACACCGTTTGAGCCTCCGTTCATCGATTTCAAAAACGTTGCACAAAACTATCCAGAATTCTGGACAGTTTTGCGCAATGTTTTTGAAAATTCTGGACAGTTTTACGCAACGTTTTTGAAATCGATGAACGGAGGCTCAAACGGTGTTGGATTGATCTGAAATTTTGTGGGGAGCTTCATAACAATTATATCTAGCTACTGCAAAAAAATTCAAAAAAAAATACTTGGAAGCCCCGAACAGAGGGGGTGTTCGCTGGTAGCTCTGCCTGCGCACGTGCGCAGGCACATTTGCCCCTATATATACATATATATATGTATACATAGCGCAGGCACATTTGCCCCTATATATACATATATATATGTATACATACATATATGTATGTATACATACATATACACTAGTCATAACCCGTGCCCACGGGCACGGTTCATTTAAGATTTTTTCCCGCAAAATCTTTGTTCCAAAACATTATTTACACAGTCAAATTTGTGCGGAACAACAAATTTGGCGTAGAACAATAAATTCGGAGAGCGCGCCCTTGAGTCGGAACAACAAATTAGCGTAAAAAAATTTAGTGGGCGCCTTCGACGCGAAGGGTGGAAGTGCATAAGTGTGTGTGTGTGTATGGTGTGTGGGTAAAAAGTGAAATGAAAGGGTTTTTAGCAAAAAGGGGAAATAGGTGGTATTCTGCGCAAATGTAGTTATTGTGGGGGGGTTTGAAAACAAAAGGGAAAAAGTGGTGGTTTTTCCAAACACTCATCTCAACCCTTTTACCAAGATTAAATCCTAGCCATTCTTCTATCAACCTCTTTATACATCAGCATGACACCAGCTTGTACCAGTCAGCCCTAGGATTCAAAAACAGTTGTGTTTTAATATATATATTATATGGAAAAAGGGGATCTAAGGTGCCTTCTTAGATGAAAATCTAAGGATGCGCCCCCATTTTCCCATCTCCTACAATTTTTTTAGAAATTTTTTTTCATGAGGTTGTTCACATCATGGATGATCAACATACCAAATTTCAAGGGATTCCAATATTTTTTGAGCCACCATCTACCCCTTACAACTTCAACGGTCTTAAAACGCGCCAAAAACCCCATGAAGTTGCAAGGGGTAGATGGGTGCTCAAAAAGTATTGGAATCCCTTGAAATTTGGTATGTTGATCATCCATGAGATGAATAATAAACCCGTGAAAAAAATTTCAAAAAAAATGTTTGAGATGGATGGAAATGGGAGCGCCTCTTAGATTGAATCAAGGAGGCACCTTGGGATCCCTTTACCATGTGTGTGTGTGTGTGTGTGTGTGTGTGTGTGTGTGAAAGCAACACAAAATAAAAGATAAACGCGTATCTGACACCAAAATTTATACTGGTTCCACCTCAAAACTTAGTGTACGACCAGTTGGAGAGATCACTAATGCTTCAATAATCTTGGACTACAAGTTATGACATTTGGTTTAAGAAAATAACAAAACCCGCTATGAATTTGGAGAATAAAATAATGGAGAAAGTTCTCAAACAACCATCCCTTTGCCCACAGTTTGCTCTTTATATTTTCTACAGGTGGCTGCAAACTTGCACAAGAAATCCCCTCGAAAACTGCTCAAGCATTGCATCAAATTCCTAGCCAAAACACTGATTAAATACCCTAACAGGTTTATGAATCCTAATTGGATCCGGATCCCTACGCGCGCTCGCTCCCCGCGCGCGCGTCCTTTCGATCTCATGAACGATCTCATCATGTGTTGCCACGTGGCGTGACTACGGCTGATTGCTTACTACGCGCGATCGCGCGCGCGACCAACGTGTGGCACGTGTAGCGTGCACACCACACGCTCCACGCGTGCGTGCGCGCAGCACATGCGGGCTGCGCCCGCTGACCACACATGGGGGCTGCACCTGTGTGCCTCCTCTGTTGGGCCACACTGTATAGTTTAATTCCCAATATATATATATATATGGGCTGGGCTTCAGAAAATCATTGTTTCGGGCTCCAAAAAATCTCTTAAATTCCTAGAATAAATTTGGGAAATTTTAAGTGTTTTGTATCATATTTTCAACACTCCACGCACCAGAAAGCCCAAACCAAGCCAAAACTCAATATCATTCACCTTCAAAAAATAAATCACATTATACTAAGGCCAGTGTCCAACGAACCCCATTCCGAAGGTGAATATCCAAATTTCCCATATTTTCTGAATCCATACTTAAAGAGAAACTTGCAATATTCATGCGCATGTAATGCATAAGCCAAATTCATATACTCCTTGCAGCGAGCTGGAGCCTTCACGGTGTGGCGCCCGACTCTGCTAGTAATAGAGTCATCCTCTGCAGCTCTAGGACTTCCACCTTGACTAGAAATTCCACTACAATCGCTGCCGACAGTAGTAACCTCACATGGACTCTATCCATCAACCACCACGTCTTTACCAACATCTATGCAGATCCTGCTATTTGAATAAGCACCTCTACCTCGTTTGGCACCTCCTTACATCCACCTCTTTTGATACTTCTTGAAGCCTTTCTTTGCAGCATTGTCGACTCATCATATGTCATATGTCAACCAACCAAGATCTTTTTTTGCATAGACTTCAAGTCTGTAACCCTCGACACCAACCATATATCCAAACATGACACATTTCTTTCCCTTGATGCGAACTTGTCACCTTCTTCATGAACATAAACTAGACATCAAATACTCGAAGATAATGTAGATCTAGTGGCTTTCCTATCCAAACCTCTTTTAGAATTTTCCACCGATAGCTGAAGATGAAATTCTGTTTACCAAATAAACTACGATTGATATATCTACAACCCAAAATCCCTTCGACAAACCTGATATAAATCTGAGACACTCACATTCTTTAAAAGTGTCCTACTCATCATCTTCGCAGCTTCGTTCCACTACGGATCTCTTGGTGTGGTGAAATGCCTTTTTATTCTCAACTCCTCGCATAATTCCTTAAACTTAGCAAAAGTAAACTCGCCACCATTGATGTATCTCAGCACTTTCAGCTTCTTTCTCCTTTGACTCTCTACAAGGGTCCTTCTATGCCTTGAACTTCTCAAATGCCTCCAACTTTTCTTCATCGCATACACCCAAATTTTTCCTAAGAAATTATCGACGAATGATATAAAGTACCAGTCTCCACCTAGAGAGCGAACTCGTGTAGGACCCCAAACATCAGTGTGAACATACTCAAGAATCCCTCTTATGTCATGCTTTCCCTTACCGAAACTAACATTTGTTTGCTTGCCATAGACACAATTCTCGTAAAACTCCATCTCCTTAAAGTTCGTCCCTTTGATCAGACCACACTTCCTCAAAGCATCCAAGCTTTTTTTCGCGACATGTCCAAGTATGAGATGTCACAGCCTGGTCTAATCAATCTCTAGCAAACTCTCAACTCAGATACTGGAATCTCCTATGGTTTTCATCCCCTTTGGCAGATATAAGTCCCTGACTTTTTCAGCTCTCATCACCACTATCAAACACTTGGATATTTTTCAGAGCTTCCTTCTTATCGTAACTTTGCAACCCATGGAATACAACGTCCCGAAAGAAACTAGTGACTTCTTCAACGCTAAAACATGTCACACATTAGTAAATGTGTGCAACATGCCATTGAACATCCTCATCCTCACTGTACTAACTCCAATAGTTTTGCACTCTTCATTGTTGCTATAAGGACTGATGCATCCTCCTTCCTCTGATAGGTACATAAGCACTCCATATTGACGTCATATGGAATGACACCCCTGAATCCATGACCCAAGCATGATTCGCAACATCTGACAAGCATGTTTTGAGCACATCGAAGGCCTTCTCGCTCACCTTTTCTTCCTGCAAAACTGCAACTGACAAAGATGCTGGCATATCCTCCTTGTCTCTGGTCCTCTTCTCTGGATAGTATCTCTTCTAATGTCCTGGTTTCTTGTAAATATAACACGTCGTGCCTTTAGTCCTCGATCTTAATATCCTCCTCTTGCCGCCTCTCGCATTGCTTCGTCCCGAAGCAATTAGGCAATGACTGTCTGAATCTCATCTACTGAAACCAACTCATACCATTCGATCTCTTAACTCCTCGCTGTAGAGCACGCCTTCATGTCATCAAGTCTGAGAGTATCTCGACTGTAGACCATGGTGTTGACAAATATCGTATACCGATCTGGCAACTACAAGAGCAGAATCAACACATGCTCTGCATCTACATTCAATCCAGTGTCACTCATGTTCCACACTAGTCTATTAAAAGTATCCATGTGATCCTTCAATGAGGTCACGTATCATACCTTGAAAGTGAAGAAAGTCTTCAGCAAGATTAACCTATTGGTGAGTGTCTTTCAGATACAGCTTCTCAAGCTTTTCCCATAACTCCTTGGTTGTTGTCTCCTAGGACACCTGATAAATCACCTCGTCTGATAAACTAAGTTGGATGGTTGTCATCGCCAAGTCCATCTCCATCTTCTGCCTTTTTGAGATATCTGTTAGTAAAGTCTCTGTGTCATACACCACCATGTGGAGACGATCCTTCCTCAAGATTGTATTCATCTTGTACTGTCATATCTCGAAGTTTTGCTTGTCATCAAGCTTATCAATTTTGTATTGCACTCCTCCATCACATACGAGCCACCTATATACGAACTCGAACCAATTGCTTTACCAGTTGCATCGCCTTTTGTAGAAGAATTCTCCGCTATCGCCTTGGACTTGTTTCACAAACCTTGCTCTGATACCGATTATTGAGTGTGATTGAGATCACATCTCTTGGGCTCATATGCCCTCTTAATAAGCTTATCAAGAAAGCAATCGCCCCGTGGAATTCCAAGATCGTTGAACCAACGAACAAAGCTAATGACTTTCACTAAAAAAACCCAACAACATAGCAATATATATATATATATATATATATATATATATATATATATATATATATATATATATATATATACTAGTCATAACCCGTGCCCGCGGGCACGGTTCATTTCAGATTTCCACCCGTGAAATCTTTGTTCTCAAACATTATTTACACAGTCAAATTTGTGCGAAACAACAAATTCGGCGTAGAACAATAAATTCGGTGAGGGCGCCCTTGAGTCGAAAGAACAAATTAGAGTAAAAAAATTTAGCCGGCGCCTTCGACGCGAAGGGTGGAAGTGCATAAGTGCGTGCGTGCGTGTGTGTATGGTATGTGGGTAAAAAGTGAAATGAGAGGGGTTTTTAGCAAAAAATGAGAAATATGTGGTATTCTGCGCAAATGTAATGATTGTGGGGGGTTTGAATACAAAAAGAAAAAAGTGGTGGGTTTTCCAAAAACTCATCTCAACCCTTCTTTTACCAAGATTAAATCCTAGCCATTCTTCTATCAACCTCTTTATACATCAGCATGACATCAGCTTGTCTCAGTCAGCCCTAGAATTCAAAAATCTCTGTGTTTTAATATATAGATATATATATATATATATATATGAAAGCACCACAAAATAAAAGATAAACATGTATTTGACACCAAAATTTATGCAATAATCTTGGATTACATGTTATGCTATTTGGTTTAAGGAAATAACCAAACTCGTTATAAATTCAGAAAATAAAACAATGGAGAAAGTTATCAAACAATCCTTTATTGGCCATCCTCGGTGATTTTTTACAAGCAGCCGCAAACTTATATAGGAAAGCTACGTCAAAAACAACTCCAGAATCGCATCAAACTCCTAACCAAAACACCAATTAAATAGCCTAACCCTAACAGGTGTGAATCCTAATCGGATTCGGATCCCTGTGCGCGCTCCACGTGCACGCCCTTGATCATGCCAGCGTGGCTGTTTATCGCATGCATGATATAATCATGTGCCGCTGTGTGGCACGACCGCGGCCAATTGCTCGTTGTGCGCGATCACGTGAGCGATCGCTGCATCGCGCATGCAGGGCGCACGCCACGTGCTCCGCATGTGCATGCGCACATCACTAGTGGGCCGCACCCGTAAGCCTCCTCTGCTTGGAGACACTGTTTAGTTTAATTCCCAAGAAAAATATGTGGACATGGCTTCAGTACTGCTTCGGGCTACCAAAAAACTCCAATAAATTCCTAAAAATCCTCTTGAAGTCTAGATTAATCTTGGAATAATTTTGGTGTTGGGTATCACATTTTTCAACAGTCTTAGCATTTGTGTTGCTTGACTGCAAAGAAAAGCTACACCTAGTGGTTCTGTGTCCTTGCCAAGAGGCAGTTCCAAGGGTGGCCTTGATGGATGGAGCTTCGAAAGTAGTATTGTTTGCTTGCAACACTTTAGTGTTCATCGCCTCGGTTTGATGTCGACATTATACAGCTGCTTTGAACAGTATACTTACCCATTCAAGCAGACAAGTCTTTTCTCCATCAAATCAAATCCCTCAAGAACAACCACCCCAAATCCAAAGACATCGGCTTTTTCTGTGAGATGCCCTCTCATCGCATACCCTGGTGCAGGATATCCACAGATTAAACATCGACGACATATCAGTAAACTAATCTAGATTTTATAAAAGACAAGGCTCTGTAAAATGATCATATTAACATTTATAGTTTGAATCATATCAAATGCAAATGCAAATGCATCTTTTATTAAGTGAATAGTTCTGTTAATTTATACCAAAGATAGCCATATAGTCCCAATCTCTGACATGCATTGCCCTTTCCCTTGGTGTGATTGCACTGACAATTCTTTCACAGCCACTAATCTTCCATTGGAGAGTTCACCCTGAAAGATGAAACTGTGATGACAAGTATCTAAGAGCTTAAACTCTCTTTGCCTAGGAGGGGGGACACACAAATGCACACGGTCAGACATGCAAATGATGCACACATGCCAACATGCAAATGCGCGCATAACTGAAAGTGTCTGGTCGACTGGTCATCTCCGACGACTCTGCAAAAAGAAATATATTAAATGGTAAGTTATGATGACAGCCACGTCTTCCAATAACAACAATTAATTAATAACAAGGAACAAACAACAATATATCCATCAAATTCATTTGCTCACTTCCTAGTTTATACCTTCTTCATGATCCTCACTCAAGTCTTCTTTTCCTGTCTCCATATGTAAACTCCAGTTATGGGTATAAACGCTAACACTCCAGCAGCAACTACAATCCCCACGACCACACCCGGATGATTTTTTGATGAGGAATTTGGCAGGGTTCGTTGGAAAGGGTAGTGATGAAGTCCGAAGAAGAACATTGACCATATTGAAAAATAGCATTATCTAGGAGAAATTTACAATTGATTTCATGTTTGTGTTCGTACCAAAGGGAGACACTTTGATTGCAGAAATGGATGGGCCATAGTACCCCATACAGCAAGTACCCTTTCCAGCCCAAAAGAAATGTATTTCAAGGAAATTATTTGTGACGGGAGCTGAATAGTTTTTCTCAACAGCTTTAAATGAGACTCCACCAGCCGCCTTTCTAATATCGAAATCCTTCTCTTCTAGTTTTCCCTTAAATAACGGTGGACTAAAACGAAAATGTTCTGTGAAGAATGTCACAGAAACCAAAAAAATTTATGTTGATTGAAATTATTGATTGATGCTTTCCCCCATCTCATTTCAGATTACATTAGTGATGATATATACTGGCTTTTATGCAGATGATTTAGAGGGGAGATAGGCTGTTATCTCCTCACTGAAGTCCCATTCCACGAGAAGGGTAAGAGTTAAAAAATGAAAATAAAATATTAATAACTTATAAATGTCCTATAATGACCGATAGATATCCCATAGAATTGGGACATATGCTTCGTAGCTGTCTTTGCACTATTTATGCTCAGGCCGACCATTAATGTTGGTTTCATAGAGATGATATTTTGACATTACTGCATTGTGAATCTGTAATGCCGATTATTACTTATGGCCGGCAGCATAAGAATACAAGCGAGGGGTATCCCATAGAATTGGGACATATGCTTCGTAGCTGTCTTTGCACTATTTATGCTCAGGCCGACCATTAATGTTAGTTTCATAGAGATGATATTTTGACATTACTGCATTGTGAATCTGTATTGCCGATTATTACTTATGGCCGGTAGCATAAGAATACAGGCGGGGGGGGGGGGGGGGGGGGGGGGGGGGGGGAATTTTGTCATTCGGCTAATTACCTAAGTAGTGAGGGTTTTTGTTTTAATAATAAGCGAGGGGTCATTAGGGCTTTCAGGTTGAACATTGTGAGAGATTAGTAGTCTCGAATTGAAGGCCGTATGTTAGAATTTAGATGCAATATATTATCAAGTTAGATTATTGGAATTAGCATTCCTCTCGAATTGAACGCCGTATGTTAGATGCAATATATTATCAATAAATATATTATTTTTGCCCTAATTTTGCCCTAATTCCTATCAAATTGGCATCAAAGGAGTCTAATATGGGGTCAATGACGGTGAAGAATGTTAATGTGTTGGAAGAGATTTGAAAATGAGGTGGAAATTCCCAAAAACATGATTGGGGCTGTTCACGATCGTTCAACATTTTTCGTCTCTGGAGACAATGATGAAGCACTTGGTCGAGATGAACAGTTGCCACCACCGGAAGTTGTTCCTGCAGAGACGGATGTAAGCAAGGGTAAGGCAGGAGATGTCGGTACAACAATGGAAGGCACAACCCTCAAAGGAAAAACCGTCGCGAATGAGGAAACACTCGAAGGGAGCGGAGAAGGGATCAGATGGCGGGGAAGGAGATCGCCGTCGGATTTTCACGGACCAACAACGACGGAGTGAGAGCAACGGGCCGCCTCGGCCCAGGGGAGGGTTTGATGTGGCCTTATCTGGCCAGATCCGATGGCGATGACGGCCCAAAAGCGAGCGCGTGTGAGCTGAGGCGGATGCGCGGGATCTTCGCACAATGGGACTGCCGGATCTGGCCAGATCCGTGGCAATGAAGTCCTGGGAGGTCATCGACGACGAAGACGCCATGTTCCAGCCCCGAAGCAGTGCCGGCACGGTCATCTCGCAAGCAGGTGGCCACTGGCTTGCGGCGACGAGCTCAGGGAGGCTGGTGAGCCTCGAGGGGTCGTGGGAAGGCTCGAATGCCTGGGAAAGCGGCGGCACACCTAGGGGTCGCCCGACAGCGGTGGAGGGCCCAAACGCCTGGGGGCACGACGACGAGCTTCAGGGGGTGGTCGCCTAGTAGCGGAGGGCCCAGTAGCCTAGGGAAGCGGCGACAAAGCCATTGTGACTTAGGGGGCTTTGACGAGGCCAGGGGAGGCCTGTGAGGTTTCGTTGATGGCAGGGAGCCCCGTGGGGCTTCGACAAGGCATAGGGATGTCGGCGAGGCTTTGACGATGGCGAAAGAGGCCTTCGGGGCATCGGCAAGGCAAATGGAGGCCGGCAAGGCTACGACAAAGGCTAGACGAACTGGGAACGGTGAAGAGAGTTTCGATGTGTGATTTCATGGGTACACAGCTTTCAATTAGAACATGTACCATTAATTCCATTACATGCAACCTCGCTTTAAGGCCAAGCATGGAAAAAGTTGCTACCGACTTGATAATTCGACAACTGAAGATGACGATCTTTGATGGAGAGGCCACCTATAGATGGGTGTACCGTGTTGAACAGTATTTCGTCGTCAACAGACTTACGGAGGAGAAACTGATGGCATGAGACATGTCTATAGGAAAGACGTTGGCATGGT
Source organism: Scilla litardierei (assembly GCA_030789695.1). Classification (NCBI taxonomy): domain Eukaryota; kingdom Viridiplantae; phylum Streptophyta; class Magnoliopsida; order Asparagales; family Asparagaceae; genus Scilla; species Scilla litardierei. The sequence goes on along the minus strand of CM061138.1, from coordinate 159,247,671 downwards.
TTCGATGGAGGAAACATCGACAACCTGTGCGATCATGGGTGGAGTTTAAGGATTACCGTCTATAGCGGTTTCATGATACTCAAAGAAATGATTTGCACAAACAGTTGTTCACACTCAAGCAAGAGGATGTTATGGAATGTAGAGATAGGTTCGAGTTGCTGTCAAGCCAAGTGAGAGGGATGTCGGAGGCAATGTTGTAAGGGAATTTCATAAAAGGTCTTAATACAAACATTTGAGCCGAGCTACCCCTTCTGAGGCCGAGAGGGCTAGACAAGATGATGGAGTTGACACAGATGATAGAGGACACGAACATAACGAAGCAACGTGCCAATAGTGTGTCAAGCAAGTTTACTTTATGTACCAACACTACGGTAAGGAGATAGACAGAAGACACATTCAAGTGGGGTTCAGACGAACCGAGATAGGAGCAGTGAGACGCAATTGGAAAACACCTCACGGAGACAGATACAGAATAAGCGAGCGAAGTGATTGTTAGAACACAAAAAAACAAGAACAAAAAATGGAAAAAAACACCGCACCCCACTCTGACAAAAAGAACAGCGAAAACAAGAAAAAAAATGGTCGCCTATAATTGAGAAAGCAACAATGCTAGTCATAAGATAGGTTCCAAGACACGACTATATGTTTGAAATCAAAGAAAAATGTATATGGTCCCTTAAATGCATTTTCAGTGTGTAGGATGAACATCCATCCATCACCGCCATTTTAAGAGTAAGAAAAAAGGGTTGAGGTAGTTTGTTTTTTTTCCTTTACAACGCATAGGAGGTCTATAGCATCTTATAATAATTCCCCTCCTAACTTCATGGGTATCTTCTAGTGACATAATATCCCATAATAAATCATCCATTTTCAGTTAACCTTCCAGCATTAATTTTAAGTTAAACCTCCTCACCAACATCATCATTGTGATGAATGGCATATCCCAAGTACTGAGAATGCTTCAGGCATTTCTTGGCCTTTAATTTGACAACATCCATGCTACTACTCCAAGTTCGTAAATTTGCATTCTTGATCTTATTTACCTATTATATATCATTCTTGATCTTATTACTTGCATTAAAAGGATTTGCTTTCCATAAAACAAATTAAAAAATCAGTTGCCATATCAAATACTAACTTTGCAACTGATTCAATTGTCAAGCATCTAGTCTATTGGAACCTGGAACTCCTTGCAGTGCCGCATCATCACATCTCTTGTCCGAAGAAGGTTATAGACGCTATGCTCCATCCTAATTTGAGAAACAATTGGCTCGTTAGCATATAGGTAGGTTGGGGATTCAGTATACGACGAAGAGAGACCTTTTTCCTAATATTTTAATCAGTGCTCAAATAGGGCATAATTCAAATAGACAATGGGCGATAGCTAAAGATGTTAAAAAATTAAAATATTTCAACATGCTAGCGTGCAACAGGCCCACTACCAAAATATTCAAAAAATAAGCAAATGCAGTTGAAAATCATCTCTTACTTTTCAGACAAGGCTACCATCTTTTTTAGTGCAACATCACAAGGGAGACAAGGGTCATCCTTATAATTTGTAATTTCACCTCCAATTTCTTCAGATCATGATACCCAAATGCTGCTTCTCGAAGAATGTCGGCTTTCTTTTCAGGCAAATCCAAGTGTTACAACACAGCCCGCTCATCCACCTTCAAGACGACAACATGGTTTCAGGAAATTTCAAAAATTGTTATATACATGGCTAGCAAGCAGCAATACACAGACTTAGAGAAATAGTACTTACAAGAAAACAAAGTTCATCGTCAAGCCATTTCACAACTGCAACCAGATCTTGAATGTCTTGATATGCTGCATTATTCACCTCCTTAATCAGGGGATTAACAAATTCACCCTGAGTCTGCTACCTGTTTATTAAAGTTAGTACTTTTACCAATCATCTATCGTCTGCTACCAAAAATGAGTTCAAGTTTACATAACACCCATCTACAAGTTTCAAAAATAATAAAATAAAATTGTGATTATTTGAAAATAAAGAAATTGTATCAATTAGAATCCCACTTTTGTTACAAGAAGAAGAAGAAGAAGAAGAAACATTTTTATTATATAGTTTTTTATATTTAAAGTTGACCTTTTGAAAATTACTAATGGCTATTCTACTGACTTTACCATAAGCTTCAAAAGGCTTAAGTATAACGTTACTATTTTTACGTTGTTTCTTTTCTGCTTTTTTTTAAAACAAAAATAAATTACTTTATTTGTGCAATTTACGTTGTTTCTTTTCTGTTTTTATAAAACAAAGATAAATTACTTTATTTGTGCAATTTGGTCCAAAATAATGATTACACTAATGCTATTGACAGCATGCAAGACACATTTTAAATATAATACAAGTTATAAACATCTCATTCCTTAAGGAGACACAAGGAGCCTCCTAAAAACATAATAGATAAACTTCAATATTCCGTGAATTGCTAACAAACTAACATGGTAACGCCAAAAATAAGAAGACCACTTGAAACTAGGAAAGCTCAACCAAGTGAGAAGAACAATTCTCAATATCCACGATCATGCTGCTGTGAACAATGGCAACATTAGGGGTAGGGGCATCACATACACCCCCACCCCGATACTCCTTCCTTGAATCATGTTTCATAAGTGAATGGTATACCTCAGTAACTTGTGGCGCCCTTTGCATCACTCAAGATCTTTGGGTGGTGAACTTGGTTTTTTTTTTGGGTGGGGGGGAGGGGGCAGAGCCACCCCATTTGTTTTAACTGTGTTAGAGACTGAAATCGAAGGCTTTGGAGGAGGATTAGGAATTTGAAGCGCACGCTTCTCAACATCCACCGGCACAACCTTGCATAGTTCTGGTTTGCTTCCAAACCATCTTGGACTCTGATCTACTCCTAGATCATATTTTTGAGCAATTAATTTGTGATTACCCTGATTTGTATCCTTGCACATTTCTTTATGATAGATATGGCCATCAGATTGTCGTTGCTTGTTAAGAGCAAGGTTTTCAATGCATGCCTTAAATCCACTGATAGAATGCATGCGTTGAGGACTCCTTCCTTCTTGCTCTTCTACCCAGTTCTTATTTAAGAGAACATGGCGTTTATAATTTGGAAATCTTCATCGGCTTGTGGCCATTTAGTCAGCTTTTTCATGGTACTCACTTTCTCAGCTGTGCAACTTTCAGGGATAGAAGTTTGCATGCAACACTGTTCACTATCACTCTCTGAAGCTCCATTTGTGTTCTTAAATTTCATTTATTATCATAAACATTCCTAACTTCTAATAGATACCAAAACAGCAACCAGCAGAACTTGAAGAGACTTCTAAATGCAAAAACTGGGTGACAGATTAAAAAAGAAAATGTAAAAATGTAAAAAAAAAACAGATTTCCAACCATTAATCCATAAGGTTTAATGAATTAGGGTTTTGACAAAAGTACATAATTACGATTTTCTCCTTAAATATGTAAAAGAAAAAAAGTGTTTTCAAAAATTGCTTACTAAATAAGAGTATTCCATCTGAAATTTTGAATATATGAGAAATTTTGACATGTATGACACTGTCCGTGACTTATGTTTAAATCAGATATCGTGTGACAAAAGGATTATGACATGTTCTATTAGTTAGGTTAATATCGGACTAACGATATTCATATTAATTGGGTAGTCATAATGTCTTGCTAGAGATCAATTATGACTTGTGGGCTTCTAATGAGATTAGGCCCACGGCCAATTTAATATGAGCCTATTGGGTCGCACACAAAGAGCATAATGGATAGGATAGGGTTTAAACATGATTTCGAATTTGATTTGAAATTTGTAATAAGGTAAAATATCTTAACTGACAGATATTGTATCTCGTTAAGATATTATCCCTAAGATAGCGCCGCGTAACAAAAACGCGTTAAAAAGTTAACAGATAATATACGATATTATCCTAAAGATATCTTTTCGTAACTGAAATACGTTAAAGGGTTAACGTGTGATTCTATATAAGATACAGAAAGAGGATTTTCAGTTTTTTACGTATTCATTCTATCTCTCCCGTTTTTGAGAAAATCGACGAGTGAAAGAGAGAGAAACCCTAGTTGCGGAGAAGGAACTGCACCCTCGCAATTCTTATTCGTGACGTTCGCGTGTGGATACCAATTGAGGGTGGTCGTTCGTAGAGCATCACTTGTAGTCCGACACATTCAGATCGTCACAAAGGTTGGTAATCTACTCAAATCAATTTGAAAGCATGGATCTTGGTAAGTTTCTAATTTTCCGCTGCGTAAAATTAGTTATGCATGACAGAAACACTAACACACCCACACAAAACAAAAAAATGCCGATGTGTATGGACCATACTTACACTCTTCATCATGTTACAACCCACGATTTATCAAGATATGCAACTATGCAAAAATAACATCTTTCATAAATGCTCTATAATAGTCCAGTGTCATCCAAAATTACGTTGTCAACCATGGTTTCCTATCTTCTCATCCAAATATGTTACATTTCCATTGGACATGTGTAATGGAACAAACATCATAAAGCATCCGATAGCAAAAGGAACCACACTTGCGAAACTAAAACGAAGGCAGAAATGGGGCATTGACATAGAAAACTTCATGATATCATCCTAGAACAAAGCGAGTTATCAAGATTGGAAATAGGGAGGTGTGATCTGACTAGAAAGTGATGACATGTTACTTTAAAAAACTAGATACTCCATTAACATCTGAATTGTTTCAAAAACTAGTAGGAGCAGAACACAAGAATAATTTTAATTTTTCATTATTAATTGCATCCAATACAAGTTTATAACAGAGTATGCTCAATCATGCAATGTAATTTGAGCATGATATAAACAGTAATAACAAGATATGAAACTTTGTACAACAGAATACCAAGATATGGATCCAAAAAAGAGTACTGCTTATAATGTCTCTTATGCATCTCTCTCTTCATCATGTTGCAACCCATGATTTATCAAGATATCCAACTATACAAAATACCATCTTTCCAAAATGCTCTATAATAGTCCAGTGTCATCCAAAATTACGTTGTCAACCATGGTTTCCTATCTTCTCATCCAAATATGTTACATTTCCATTGGACACGCGTAATGGAACAAACATCATAAAGCTACACTTGCGAAACTAAAACGAAGGCAGCAATGGGACATTGACATAGAAAACATCATGATATCATCCTAGAACAAAGCGAGTAATCAATATTGGAAATAGGGAGGTGTGATCTGACTAGAAAGTGATGACATGTTACTTTAAACCCCTAGATACTCCATTAACATCTGAATTATTCAAAAACTAGTAGGAGCAGAACACAAGAATAATTTTAATTTTTCATTATTAATTGCATCCAACACAAGTTTATAACAAAGCATGATCAATCATGCAATGTAATATGAGCATGATATAACAGTAATACCAAGATTTGAAACTTTGTACAACATAATACCAAGATATGGATCCAAAAAAAGTACTGCTTATAATGTCTCTTACGCATCTCTTGTGTATGGACCATACTTACACACACTCTTCATCATGTTGCATCCCATGAATTACCAAGATATCCAACTATCCGAAGTACCATCTTTCCTAAATGCTCTGTAATAGTCCAGTGTCATCCAAAATCGCGTTGTCAACCATGGTTTCCTATCTTCTCATCCAAATATGTTACATTTCCATTGGACATGTGTAATGGAACAAACATCATAAAGCATCCGATAGCAAAAAGAACTACACGTGCGAAACTAAAACGAAGGCATCAATGGGACATTGACATAGAGAACATCATGATATCATCCTAGAACAAAGCTAGTAATCAAGATGGGAAATAGGGGGTGTGATCTGACTAGAAAGTGATGACATATTACTTTTAAAAAAGTAGATACTCTATTAACATCTGAATTATTTCAAAAACTAGTAGGAGTAGAACGCAAGAATAATTTTAATTTTTCTTTATTAATTGCATCCAACACAAGTTTATAACAGAGCATGATCAATCATGCAATGTAATATGAGATGATATAACAGTAACCACAAGCGAAGCAAGCAATCTATTGAAATTACACAAAGGGTTGCTTGATAGTACGATTGTTGTTAAACTAATGTCATATCAGAACCTTGCAGATATCCTCGTAGTCCACAGCCTGCAAGACCCTCCCAGCGTAAATTCCCTTCTCAATCTGCACCTTCGCACAAAACCGCTCTGTATCCACCGACAATAGCCTTGCACTCGACCCCCTATAAGCTCCATTCACGATCCTCACAACCCCACCAATCTGCGGAATCACAGTCTCCAGCTCCTCTTGATCCACCCTCAGCACATGCTTGCTCTCCAACATCTCAATCTCTCCAACATACTTATCGACAACCCGCTTCACCACTCCCTTCTGCTTATAATACCCTTTATCTAACAACGTCTTGCTCATCACCTTCACCACGAGCCCTTCACACAACCAATAATCTTTCCGGTTGCTCCTCTCCTTTGCATTCTCCTCTTCTCTCATCAGCTCGTCCAATGCAGACGAGCCGCCAGCCGCCGGAATCTTGGCCTTCTTGGCGCTTCTTTCCGATTCTGTCCCCTCCTCAAACCCTAATTGACTAGCTTTAGACTCAGAATTAGATTTTGACGAATTCCCTGAAGTGGGCTTAAGCCCAAACTTAAGTTTCTCGGATGTTTGTGTCAGCGGCTGAGGATTCAAGCTCGGGTTAGGGTTCGGATCAGGCTCCGACGACGAGATCGAAGGGATCATCGCCTCGGCACGTTCGATCTGTGCGGCAATCGCCCGTTCCTGCCGCTCCTCTTCAACAAGATCCGACTTTAACTGCTTGTTCTTCATCTTCTCCTTGAAAAGAGTCTCGGAATCGCGATCGATGTAGGTAATGAACCAACCTTTCGGCGTTTCATCTACCTTACACTTCCCAGTCCGGCCGAGGTACTTGACGAACTCCGTCAACGTCGCCCACTGCGTGGAGTTCATGTGGACGTGGTGGCGGTCGGCGATGTACTCGTTGTAGACGACGGTGGCGGCGATGCGAGAGAATCGGTGGGACCGCTTCATGTGTTCGAGGAACATCGTCTCGAACTCCTCGGAGTAGCCGTCGATGATCCGGTGCGGGTTCTGGCCGAAGACCTGCATCTGCCGCTGGTGGCTCTCGCTCATGCAGTGGCACTTGAACCCGTTCTCGTCCCGGCACTGCTTCTGGCACATCTGGCAGTACCATCGGAGCTTCTGGAGGCCCTTCGCCTTGATTCGGTTGGCGATCGCTTTAGGGGTGAGGAAATCGTTCTTGCCCATTTGAAGAGTTTGGTGAAATTAAGGGGTTTTGTGTGGAATTAAGGGGAAAATCTCTAATTTTTTGGAAGGATAACCTGGAGGAAGGCGACGATTGGGAGAGAGAATTCGGCGTCGGCGTTGGCGATTGGGAATCGTCGCGAGAAGTAGGCGGCGACGACGATTGGGAAAAGCTCGGGTAGATTGCGACGCTTTATGCCCTTTAACCTACGCCGCTGGATGTCAAGGGCCTGTTCTTGTGTAGGAAGGTATAATTAGGAAAAGTTGAGAAGTGTGGAGTCCGACGATGGGAGAGAAATTTGTGTATAAGATGTTCGTTTAGGGCCTGTTCCATTGGGATTCTTTTGATGAAGGATTTACTGTAGGGAATAGTAAATCCTAGGAGAAATGAGGGAAGAGAGAGAAGAGAAGTAGTGTGTTTCTTTTGGTTTCTTTTGGTTGCTTTGGGTGGGAAAGTGGAGAGGAGTTTTGTATGTGGGGCCCATAGTAAAGTAGTGTGTTTCTTTGGTTATATGTGTATTGGGAAAGTTGGTTGATGAAAGTGAGAAAGTTGGTTATGGTTATTTGAGGTGAGATTACCCCCAAACCGAATTCCAGTGCTTATTACTTGTGAAAACCCAACTGTTAAATAAATAATAATTAAATAAGTAGTAAATATGAAATAAATTAATATTAAATAAAATATATAGGTACAAGTTACGTAAATAAATTTTAAAAAACCGAATGTTCTAAGGAATATTTACATGAATAAGGCTGAATAATTAGAAGCGGAAGCACGACAAGCAACGCAACCAACAGAAATAAAAAACAATTTATTGAACTGGCAGCAAAACATGTTGGTGATTTTTAAATGCTCACTGATAAGCTCATATCAGCTAGAACAAACGAATACCACATTCCAAAATAGGCAATATTTACAAAATACTTATAATATACATATGAGAAGTATCATCTGACTAGCCCAACAAACAGAAATAAATGTTTACATTTTAAGGGCGATAATAAACAACATTATCAAAAAAAGCAGAAAGGCTAAGATCGCATACAAAACCAACTTGATCCAATTGTATTCGGCGAGAATGGTGTCCATTTTCCTAGCCAACCGCCCCTCAATCTCCAAAAGCCGCCTATCAGATACAGCTGTGGAAGAGGATGCATGGGTCGGGCTTCTTGCAAGCTCATCAAGCAACTGTAGTATGACATAAGTGGACCACTCTGAGTGAGCCGGATCCTTCCATTCGTAGTAGTTGCATTTAGTACTCCCTCGCACAGGACAGCTCCAAAAGCGACGACCAGGATTATTTGGGGTCCATGATGTCTTCCTGGGAACCCGTATCCGACAATGGCAAAACCTGCTGTCATCATCATCTGGAGCCAACAGCGACCCTGTAGGAAGTCTGGGTCTGGAAATAACAGACTGGCTGGAACCGGTGCTCATTTGTACCTTGCAAGAAATAAAGATTGACAACGGAGGCATGCAACATATATACAAATAAAGAATGAAAAAAAATTTAAGGAGCAAGTATACCTACAGCAGTGCATCAAGCAGAGACACCACAAATTGAAACATACAAATGAAGAAACCAGATTCATAAACTTATAAAAGCATAAAAACCCAGAAATAAAATGAAAAAAATTTAACATTTGCGAAAACCAAACAATCCCCACAAGGGGATTGCACCATACCAACTTGGTCCATACCCAAGTCAAATATAAAATATTTGACTTGTGCCCTCAGGTAAACATGTTTTGTAGCATGAACAGCAGAAGGTATATGACGGTTGCTCATTATAAATGAACCTTCCAACCAAATACCCATATATCTTCTTTTCCGAGGGTCAATGTTCGCATTTATTGTTCATCATCATCGGGCAGAAGTTGGTTTTTGTGTCATAGCTCCAGGTTGCAGTATGTGTGAATGGGTTGTTAAATTTGGATCATGGCATCAGATTTTTGTGGCATTGCTCCAGATTGCTGGTTGTATGCAAAACATACATAAGCCCTCAGAAAGAAATTAATTATATCATGATAAATAGTTGGTAATAGGAAGTTGCTCCATCACATATCACCCCCTCAGTTAACATCCGCTCATCTCATATACCGATGCATACCGTCCGTATAATTTCATTTGATTTTCAAAGTATCTCACTAATATACCTCATTGGGGAGTAATGGAACCATCCAGCCTAATACCAACTATTTAAGCATAACCGAGGGACATAGGGATCAAATAAGCAGCTTCATCATTGGGCTATAGGTAAAACATAACAAGGAGCCTTGCCAACCAATCTGTAGCCTATATCAATGACAGGAGCAATGCCACAACATTATGATTCCAAGATACAAAATTAACCAACCATACATATCAACTTCAGCCTGGAGCAATGACACAAAAATCAGATGTCATTATCCAAATTTAACATGTCAAACCAAGCAACTGCAGGCTTGGAGAAATGACACAAAAATCAAATGCCAAGCTCCAAAATGAACAACCCAGTCACACAGTGGGCAGCCTGCAGCAATGCCACAAAATCACATATGCCATGATCCAAAATTTAGCAAGGAAAACCACCCAAAATGATATGGAGAAATGCCAGAAAAATGCAGGTAGATGGGGGAAAAATAACAACCCAGGCACACAGCAGCAGCATGCAGCAAAGCCACAAAAATCCTATGCCATGATCCAAAATTTTCCATGGCTAGCACATGAGACTAAACTGGAGAAAAGGAACAAAAATCAAATGCCAAGCTCCAAAATGAACAACCCAGTCACACAGTGGGCAGCCTGCAGCAATGCCACAAAATCACATATGCCATGATCCAAAATTTAGCAAGGAAAACCACCCAAAATGATATGGAGAAATGCTAGAAAAATGCAGGTAGATGGGGGAAAAATAACAACCCAGGCACACAGCAGCAGCATGCAGCAAAGCCACAAAAATCCTATGCCATGATCCAAAATTTTCCATGGCTAGCACATGAGACTAAACTGGAGAAAAGGAACAAAAATCAAATGCCAAGCTCCAAAATGAACAACCCAGTCACACAGTGGGCAGCCTGCAGCAATGCCACAAAATCACATATGCCATGATCCAAAATTTAGCAAGGAAAACCACCCAAAATGATATGGAGAAATGCCAGAAAAATGCAGGTAGATGGGGGAAAAATAACAACCCAGTCACACAGCAGCAGCATGCAGCAAAGCCACAAAAATCCTATGCCATGATCCAAAATTTTCCATGGCTAGCACATGAGACTAAACTGGAGAAATACAACAAAAATCAAATGCCAAGCTCCAAAATGAACAACCCAGTCACACAGTGGGTAGCCTGCAGCAATGCCACAAAATCACATATGCCATGATCCAAAATTTAGCAAAGAAAACCACCCAAAATGATATGGAGAAATGCCAGAAAAATGCAGGTAGATGGGGGAAAAATAACAGCCCAGTCACACAGCAGCAGCATGCAGCAAAGCCACAAAAATCCTATGCCATGATCCAAAATTTTCCATGGCTAGCACATGAGACTAAACTGGAGAAATACAACAAAAATCAAATGCCAAGCTCCAAAATGAACAACCCAGTCACACAGTGGGCATCCTGCAGCAATGCCACAAAATCACATATGCCATGATCCAAAATTTAGCAAAGAAAACCACCCAAAATGATATGGAGAAATGCCAGAAAAATGCAGGTAGATGGGGGAAAAATAACAGCCCAGTCACACAGCAGCAGCATGCAGCAAAGCCACAAAAATCCTATGCCATGATCCAAAATTTTCCATGGCAATCACATGAGACTAAACTGGAGAAATACAACCCATTCACACATTGTGCAGACTGCAGCAATGCCTCAAAATCTTGATGCCAATAACCAAAAACCAACATCCAAATAACACATAGTTATACGTGGAGCAAAGCCCAAAAAAGCTATTTAACCTCCCTCATAAACTACCTTCAGCCTGGATACATGCAACACAAAATGCTACATTCACCCATAACCCAAACCCCCCATCAACACATACTCCCACATGTAGCAATGCACCAAAAACTAGTACACTAAGCCATCCACCAAAACCCCCGTAAACACATGTTGAATCCTTTTCCAACCCCCCGTTCAAATCTCCCCCAACATAAAATCGTCCCCGCATCGCACATCTGCACAACCCAGCCAGCTAGCCTCCTAGTCCAATTCAAACCCCGCAACTATCTCTTCTATCATCATTTTACGCGCCTCATGAGGCAAGGCCAAAAAGCTGTGTGCCTCCATCTCATCGTTGCGCAGGACCTTGAATACCTTTAACAATATACCCGGGGTATACTCGGAAAACTCGTAGACATGCTTGGCAAGCGGTTTGGTCCAATGTGCGTGTGCGGACCTTATAGCATCCGCGACCTCTTTCATGTTTTCTGATATTTCCCGCATGATGTCGGGATCTTGAACCATGCCCCGTCTGCGGGGTTTCTTTTTACCCATCGCATGTGGGTTTGAATTACTTGGCCCTCCCTGATTAGCAGGCACGTTGCTAGCTTGGGTGGGAATCTCTTCCGTGACGTTTTGTGGTGGTGAATCTATATGAATTGGCTCGTGACTTACGGGCTCTCCATCGCCTCCGCCTGCATGAAACTCTCCACCAAACCTTTCAAAAACACCCTGTGCTAAATCCCCCTTCGCAGAATCATCACCAATGATGGTAACAAGATCGTTATACCATGGCAGTGGATGGTTCACGTAAGCCCGCAGCCGATGGTTAGCCTGAACAATTACAATATCAAATATGATAACGGGCATACAAAGCTATATTTAATGTAGTATCACATAGCATATGTAAACGGTAGAAGGACTTACCGCCGCCCATGTATCATACGTTTCGGGATCAAGCGTAATGACATTATTTTCCACATCCCATCCGGCTCCGCTTAGGACCATGCACTCCTGAACGTCTTTGAGACGTCTCCTCAACGATTTCATGTGATTCTTCACATTAACACTTGAGAAGGAAGTCCCATGGGTGTTATTTATTTCCGCTGCGGCGGCAGTGAAGGCTGTATTTTTGAAAGACTTATCAGCTTTATACCCCTGCCGTGCAAGCTCCGCAAGGAATGGAATGAGGGTTTCATCGTAAGCATTCGTCCAAAGTTTGTTTTGTTGGGTTGACGATGCAGGCTGCTTCGACTTCTTTCGGGGGCTTGAAACAGACCCATCTGCATCTTCGCTCCGTCGGCTCGACTTCCTAGAAGCGTCACTGCCGGGGGTTTGGTCATTGCCACTAGGTGGCGTAGGCATAGCGAAAGCAGGGGGGAAGCTGGGCTTCTGTACGAGGCTTGCTCTCCCCCTTGCAGCATATTCATATACCCCATTCCAGGCGGCGATGGCATCTGCATTGGCATTTGCATAGGCATGTTGAAATTTGGATATTGTGGATATCCCATTCCATGCCCCCCTGATGGGTACAGAAGCCCACCTGATTGGAAGCCATGCATGTGATAGGGCATCGTTTGCAGCCTCTTGGGAATTGGTCGATTGACAATTGGGTCAACCATTCTGTCTGCATCTACCCATTGTGTCCCATATATAGTATCATAGCTGGGGAGCATGGGATCACGCCCAGGCCGGTTTGGGTCACCCCCCTGACCAGCATTTGACGAGCCTTCCATCCCTACAACATAATCATATTAAATTGAAAATGCGATGTTCTAAACAATATAACCCACCAGCCTACCTATAACAGGACCTATACTGCATTCGAATATAAAATTGCATAAGTGTAAAGGAAATAGTGGGTACGCAAATGCATAGAATATATTGGAAAACTAAACAAAGCAACAATAATGCAAGTGTCTGGTAAAAGAAATAAAATGTTCAGTCATAGGAGGCAATAATATACGCCGACCCCCTCATAGCCCATGCTCTATAGTGTTCCCGTTATTATTTTTGTTACAGAAGTCCACCCACATATCCCAAGCAATCTGCTCCCTACGCAGTTTCCATTGATCACGTTGTTCGGTTTGTTCTCGAACGGGCAACTGTTGGGACAGATCCATAACATCATCATCAAGCTCATCGATACCATCTATAGCCTCCTCCACCCCATCTCCATCTTCAGTAAGATGGGGGTCATGGGGATCTTCTATTTGGATGTAATTATGCAAAACACTGCAAGCAAGTACGATTTCGACCTGACGTTTGAATGCGTAGTGAGGCTTGGCTGTCATTATTTTAAACTTGTTCTTTAGGATACCAAATGTCGACTCGATCTTTGATCGTAAGGTAGAATGGCGTAGGTTGAATAGCTCTCTTCGGTTTCTAGGAACCCGATCAGTATGGTCCTTCAAATGGTATCTAACTCCCCGGTATGGAGATATGAACCCTGGCATTGTTGTATACCCAGCATCGCAAAGGTAATATTTACCTGCAGTCGAAAACATAACCCAATTAATGACCCAACCATCATTGATAGAAGTATTTCGTATGTCAATGTACATTTACGCCGATTACCTTCATACACTCTCAGCCCCAGGGGGGGTGGTTTAGACAATGCATCTTTCAGGACCGTAAAATCATTTGCGGATCCTTCCCACCCGGCCAGTACGTATGTGAATCTTTTATTAGGAGTAACAGCTGCTAGCACATTCTGTGTAACCCCTTTACGACCTCTAAAGCGGGATACGAGACTGGCTGGGAGCATGGCATCTATGTGAGTCCCATCAATGAGACCAATGCAGTCCTACAACGTAATCAATCAGCCCAATTTTCAATCATCACGACGATACTTATTAGACTTAGACATATACAAGTAAGCCCACATACCTTGAAAAATGGGAACTAATTGGGGTTATTGACTATCTCTGGTGGCGTCTCATTAGCAGCTTGCTTCAGGTATATATCCCGAATTGCACACACTGCCCCCATTACTTTGTTAAAATACCTGCTCACTGTGCCCCCTCCCCTAATAAAATCCACTTGCATTACCATATTCTTGGACTTGTGACCTACAATATGCAGGAACATGGCCAACTGCTCCTCGATGGATACTTGTATAGTGTCCTTGAGAAGATCTCGCTGACGCATTATTGCTGCAAGATTCATGAAAGCATGTCTTCGCATCCGTAAGTAGTCCAAACAGCTACTTTCAGACCCCCACAGAATTCTCCGCATGTGGGATTTTCTATGCAGATCCCGCATAGCAGAGGGCTCTCTTGGTATAGGTGCAGCCCTAGCATTTGTGTGGAGTTGTAAAGCTACTACGACAAACGATATTGCGGCCGCTGCAGCTGTACATAACTCACAGGCCGTATGGTCTCCTTGTGTATCCATGTCACCCTTAATTTAATAACACATATATTTAATGTTAATTATATACATAATATCTTACATATGAGTAACACAGTTCAGATAAAATTGTGCATATCCAAATCACTAGCCCTCAGACATAATGTGTATTCATAGTCACACACGCGGTTGCTTTGCCGTTGCTCCAGCAGTGTCACCCCATAAAATGCACCATAAAATCTGATACACTGATCCCAAAAAGAAAACAACATAAAAAATCCAACAAGGAGCCATAAAACACCAAAACTCTGATAAACATCACCAAACACTTATGGCCTGTTCCATTGTTGTTTCTTCTGCTGATACATAAACCAAAAACTGAGGCCATGAACCAAAATTAAAAAACACAAAACACAAATTGATGCCTGGAGGAATGACCCAAAAATCTGTATACATTACCCAAACTTCACATCCACATAAACACAAAAACCAAATTGGAGCAATGAAACAAAATTCACAATCCATTTTCCAAATTTAACACCCAAATATACACAAAATTCATCCAGGATCAAAGCAGCAAATATCTGAGGCCATGAACCTAAAACAACATCAACATAATCCCAAATTGCTTACTGGAGCAATGACCCAAAATTCTGATTCTTGATACAACATGAACAGCCACATAAACACAAATTCCAACATGGACCAATGCCCCAAAAAACTAAAACCAATTTCCAAAATTATCAACCAAATAAACACATAATGCAGCATGGAGCAAATCCCCAAAATTATGTGTCAATGAACCAAATTTAACAAACACATATACACAAATTGATGCCTGGAGGAATGACCCAAAAATCTGCATACATTACCCAAACTTCACATCCACATAAACACAAAAACCAAATTGGAGCAATGAAACAAAATTATAAATCCATTTTCCAAATTTAAAACCCAAATATACACAAAATTCATCCAGGATCAAAGCAGCAAATATCTGAGGCCATGAACCTAAAACAACATCAACATAATCCCAAATTGCTTACTGGAGCAATGACCCAAAATTCTGATTCTTGATACAACATGAACAACCACATAAACACAAATTCCAACATGGACCAATGCCCCAAAAAACTAAAACCAATTTCCAAATTTATCAACCAAATAAACACATAATGCAGCATGGAGCAAATCCCCAAAATTATGTGTCAATGAACCAAATTTAACAAACACATTTACACAAATTGATGCATGGAGGAATGACCCAAAAATCTGCATACATTACCCAAACTTCACATCCACATAAACACAAAAACCAAATTGGAGCAATGAAACAAAATTATAAATCCATTTTCCAAATTTAAAACCCAAATATACACAAAATTCATCCAGGATCAAAGCAGCAAATATCTGAGGCCATGAACCTAAAACAACATCAACATAATCCCAAATTGCTTACTGGAGCAATGACCCAAAATTCTGATTCTTGATACAACATGAACAGCCACATAAACACAAAATCCAACATGGAGTAATGCCCCAAAAAACAAAAACACTGACCCAAAATTAACAACCAAATAAACTCAAATTGCATCCTGGGAGCAAAGCACCACAAATCTGATTCCAAAATCCAAAATAACCACCATCCTAACCATAAACTGTATCCATGATCATTGCCCAAAAATATTAATACTTGATCCAACATTACCATCCACATAAAACCAAAATCCTACATGTAGCACTGCCCCAAAAATCTGGCAACATGAACCAAATTTAAAAACCCATCCACACATAATTTATACCTGGAGCAATGCCACAAAAATCTTACCCTTTCAGATTACATGGGTAGCCTACAGTTTATGATTCATAATGGAGCTTCAAGGGAACAATCTTAGCAAGCCATCCACCGTGTGCGAATGTCATTCTTTCCTACTTTTTTTATCATCATTGGGCTTCTTAGACTGCACAATTCTTTACATTCATCATACAAATAAATCATCATCCACATAATTCATTCAATCAAATAAACACAACAATCCAATAATATCCGCATATACCCTAGGGGGACCAACTGTGAAACCCTAGCCCCATGCACACCACGACATCAAGTTAGCAATGCAATAACACACATTCAACATAGTTCATCGCATATAGGCAATAATTTTGAGAGGAAGAAAATATACCTCGGCTTTACCTTTGCAGTTATACTTGGGCAAGCTCGCCGATATGCTCGATTGCTTCACAATCCAGTCCCTCGCAGCAAATCAAGGCCCACACGAGGTGGATCAGCCTCCAGCGACCAATTTCCCCCAAAATCTCAGCTAGGGTTCTGCTCGCAGCTGTGGACCAAGCTCGGCACACCCCCTTCACGGCCTACCAATAAATCGGGTGGAGCAATCGAAGCTAGGCTTCATCCCCTTCTCAAAACCTCAGCCGTAGCTAGGGTTTCTCAAGAACCCAATTGAAACCCGCGGGAAGAAGGAGAGAAGAGAGGTGAGCACAGCGGTGGGGCCCAGATTTCTCAGAGAAAGGGCGAAATCACCGTGAAACCCGCGGATTTCAAGCTGGGTATCTGGGGCTGCCACATAGGAGAGAGGAGCAGCGGGGAGGGGGGAAAGCAGCGGCGCCGAGCAGCTGCGAAAAGAAACACGCGAGGAGAAAGGGCGAGTGGATTCGGGGAAAGAAACGCGAAGTGACCCGTAAACAGTGCGAATTTTGCACTTTCTCGCCCGAAAGCAACCCAAATAACCCGAATGGAACAGGCCCTTATATGAAAGGCATGTTTCAATTGGCTTCTTTTTGTGGAGGATTTACTGTTTGGAATAATAAATCCTAGGAAAAATTAGTGAAGAGAGAGAAGAGGAGTAGTGTGTTTCTTTTGGTTGCCTGTGGTTGCTTTGGGTTGAAAAGTAGGGAAGAGTTTTGTTTGTGGGGCACATAGTAAAGTAGTGTGTTTCTTTGGTTATATGTGTATTGGGACAGTTGGTTGGGAAAAGTGAGAAAGTTGGTTATGGTGATTTGTGGTGAGATTACCCCCCAACCGCATTTGGGCAATTAACTTGTGAAAACCCACGAGTTAATTAATTATTAATTAAATAACTATTAAATATGAAATAAATTAATATTAAATAAACATATTTAAATACAATTTACATAATTAAATTTTAAAATACCGAATTTAACAAAGGAATATTTAATTGAATAAGGCCGAATAATTAGAAACGCAAGGACGACAAGCAACGCAACCAACAGAAATAAAAATACAATTTAATGAACTGGAAGCAAAAAATGGTATATCTTTTTAAATGCACATCAGAGAGCTCATATCAAATAGCACAAACCATAGTCACATTCCATAATAGGTCAACATACCCAAAATACATATAACATACATATTACAAGTATTATCGTACATCCCAACATACAGAAATAAAGTTTTATATTTTCATCGCTATAATAAACAACAGTAACAAAGATAGCAGAAAGCATAAGATCGCATACAAAACCAACTTAATGGTATTGTATTCGGAGAGAATGGTGCCCATTTTCCACGCCAACCGCCCCTCAATCTCCAAAAGCCGCCTATCAGATACCGTTGTGGAAGAGGATGCATGGGTCGGGCTTCTTGCAAGCTCATCAAGCAACTGTAGTATCACATAAGTGGACCACTATGAGTGAGGTGGATCCTTCCATTCGTAGTAGTTGCATTTATTATTCCCTCGCAAAGGTCAACTCCAAAAGCGACGGCCAGGATTATTTCTAGTCCATGATGTCCTCCTGAGAACCTGTATCCGACAATGGCAAAACTTGATGTCATCATCATCTGGATCCAACCGAGACCCTGTAGGAAGTCTGGGTCTGGATTGAAAAGACTGACTGGAACCGGTGCTCATTTGTACCTTGCAACAAATAAAGATTGACAACGGAGGCATGCAACATATATACAAATAATCATTTAAAAAACAATTTTAAGTCTCAAGGCTACATACAGAATTGCATCAAGAAGCAACACCTCAAACTGATACAGACAAATGAAGAACCCAAAAAAGAAACGGATAAATCCATTAAAACTCAGAAATAAACTGAAAAAAAATTAACATTTGCTAAATCCATAACAAGACCAACTCGGTCCATACCCAAGTCAAATAAAAATTATTTGACTTGTGCCCTCAGGTAAACATGTTTTGTAGCGTGAACAGCAGAAGGTATATAGCGGTTGCACATTATAAATGAACCTTCCAGCCATATACCCTTATATCTTCTTTTCATAGGGACAATTTTCTTATTTATTGTTCATCATCATCGGGCATAAGTTGGTTTTTGGGTCATAGCTCCAGGTTGCAGTATGTGTTTATGGGTTGTTAATTTTGGATCATGTTATCAGATTTTTGGGGCATGGCTCCAGATTGCTGGTTGTATGCAAACTATACATAAGCCCTCGGGAAGAAATTAATTTTATCATGATAAATAGTTGGTAATAGGCAGTTGCTCCATCACATATCACCCCCTCATTTAACATCCGCTCATCTCATATACCGATGCATACAGTCCATATCATTTCATATGATTTTCAATGTATCTCACGAATATACATCATTGGGGAGTAATGGAACCATCACGCCTAATACCAACTATTTATGCATAACCAAGGGACATTGGGATCAAATAATCATCTTCATCATTGGACTATAGGTAAACCATAACAAGGAGCCATGCCAACCTATCTAATACAATAAGCCAAAATTAGCAACCCACATAAACACAAACTGCAACCTGCAACATGCCCTAAAAATCTGATAACATGAACCAAAATTACCAACCCATACACACATGCTGCAGCCTGGAGCAAAGCCACAAAAATCTGATTCCATGAACCCAAAATAACAACCTCATAAACACATGCTGCAACCTGGAGCAATGCCCCAAAAATCTGATAACATGATCCAAAATGACCAACCCATACACCCATACTGCAACTTGGAGCAATGCCCCATAAATCTGAGACCATGATCCAAAATTAACAACATAAACACACACTGCAACCTGGAGCAAAGCCACAAAAATCTGATAACATGAACCAAAAATATCAACCTCATAAACACACACAGCAACCTGGAGCAAAGCCCCAAAAATCTGAAAACCTGAACCAAAATTAACAACACATACACACATGCTGCAACCTGGAGCAATGCCTCAAAAATCTGATACCATGAACCAAAATTAACAACCTCATAAACACACACAGCAACCTGGAGCAAAGCCCCAAAAATATGAAAACATGAACCAAAATTAACCACCAATTCACACAAAATGCAACCTGGAGCAAAGCCCCAAAAAGCTGATTCCATGATCCAAAATTAACATCCAAATAAACACAAAAGGCAACCTGGTGCAATGCCCCAAAAATGTGATTCCATTATCCAAAATTAACACACACAGAAACACAAAATGCAACCTGGGAGCAAAGCCCCAAAAATCTGATTCCATGAACCAAAATTAACAACCACATAAACACAAAAAGCATCCTGGAGCAAAGCCCCAAAAATCTGATTAAATTATCCAAAATTAACATCCACATAAACACAAATGCAACATGGAGCAATGCCCCCAAAAACTGATTCCAGTATCCAAAATTAACAACCCCTTAAACACAAACTGCAAACTGGAGCAAAGCCCCAATAATCTGATTCCATTATCCAAAATTAACAACAATATAAGCACAAAATGCAACCTGGAGCAATGCCCCAAAATCTGAATACATGATCCAAAATTACCAACCACATAAACACAAAATCCAACCTAGAGCAATGCACCAAATATCTGATACCATGAACCAAAATGCAGGAGCAAAGCCCCAAAATTCTGATTCCATTATCCAAAATTAACAACATAAGCACAAAATCCATCCTGGAGCAATGCACCAAAAACTGATACCATGAAAAAAAATGCAGGAGCAAAGCCCCAAAAATATGATTCCATTATCCAAAATTAACAACCACATAAACACAAATTGCAACCTGGAGCAATGCCCCAAAGATCTGAATACTGAGCCAAATATAACATCAACATAAACCCCAACTTCAACAAGGACCCCTGCCACATAAATCTGATACATTGATCCTCAATTCACTCCTCAAAATCCCAAAAACTCATTGAAAATTTAAGATTATATATTTAATATTTAACACAAATAACATCATAAACTTTTAGATTAATGGGGATCAGACATTTTATGATTCAAAATGGGGCTTCAAGGGAACAATCTTAGCAAGCCATCCACCGTGTGCGAATGTCATTCGTTCCTACTTTTTTTATCATCATTGGGCTTTTTTAGAATGCACAATTCTTTGCATTCTAAAGACAAATAAATCATCATACAAAGAAATCATGCAACAAAATAACCCCATTTTCACAATAATATCCTCATATGCCCTAGGGGGCCCAAATTTGAAACGCTATCCGCATGCACAACCCAACAGCAAGGTAGCAAGGCAATAACACCCAAGCAGCAAAGTTCATCACATATAGGAACACATGGCAGCATCAAATGTAAGCAAAAATTAATTTTGAGTTGAAGAAAATATACCTCTGCGCTAATATTGCAGTAATACTAGGGTAAAGCTCACCGATAAGGCCGATTGCCTCAGACTCCAGTCCTTCGTAACCAATCAAGGCACACACGAGGTGGCGCAGCCTCTAGCGAGCAAATTGGGAAAAAATCGAAGCTAGGGTTCTGCTCGCAGCGTTGGAAATCCGACCAAGCTCGGCACACCCCCTTCACCGCCGACCAACAATTCCGGTGGAGCAATCAAAGCTAGGGTTCTTCTCCGAAACAAACCCGCAGCCGTAGCAAGGGTTCATGCTACACCCAACTGAAACCCGCGGGAAGAAGGAGAGAGGAGGGGTGAGCACAGCGGGTGGGGCCCATTTTTCTTAGAGAAATGGCGAAATCGCCGTGAAACCCGGGGATTTCATGTGGGGGAGCTGGGCTTGCCACATAGGAGAGAGGAGAAGCGGGGAGGGGCTGAAAGCAGCGACGCTTGGAACACGCAAGAGAAAGCCCTAGGGGATTCGGGCAAAAGAAACCCGAAGTGACCGCTTGTTATGCCTATTTGACTGAGACCCCAAAAGACACGAGCCCAGGAGCCCGACTACTGGTCGAGAGCCCATCTGCATCCTCAAGCCCATTCAACAAAGGCCCTGTAAGGGATCTTCTCGAATGTCGATCCGACCCGGCCCCGATAACCCGCTGGTCACTCGCCCACTCCTGCGAAAACCGTTCCCCCGAACGCGCGACCACTAAATGGCGGTAATGGGGAGGTGCTGGAATGGCGAAGGGAGCGGCGGCGAGGGGGCGGATTGATGGGACACGATCGAGGGCGGGCGTGGGACGTGGGCCAGAGGCAATCACGCCGGGAGCTCTACAAAAGGGCTAGGAGGACGACGAAGAAAGAGACCGCATCTGAGGTATCTAAAGCCTAAGGTACTCCATCAACGACCTAGTTCCTCCTTTCCATCTCCTTCCTCCCCCGCTCGTGCCGTGAGACGCCGTTCCGATCTCCTCACGAGTCAAACCGTCTCCGCCGGGCCTCCTCTTTCAGATCTCTGTCTGACTTAGGCATCGGAGGGGATTTGGCCGGAACCAAGGTCCGGCCCCCTGACGAGCGTTCTCGTCTACGCAGGAGGACATCTGATCAACGGGCCGAGGCTCCCCCTCACCCCTCGCCGACCGTGCACCCCGCTGGACGAGTGAGGCTTCCCCTCATCGTCCGACCGCCGAGGCCGAGCACATCCCACCGAGGCCGAGCGTCTCGCGCAGGGCCGAGGCTTCTCCTCGCCCTTCGCCGACCAAGCATCTAGCTGGACGACTGAGGCTACCCCTCGTCGTCCTACCTCCGAGTCCGTGCTCGACCGTCCGAGGCCGAGCGTCTCAACCAGGGCCGAGGCTTCCCCTCGCCCCATCCGCATCGACTCGAAGCCCCCGAGGGACCCAAGCGGGCCCCTTGACCACGTTGACCGGGTTGTCCTCGGTCAACGTTTTGTAGTGAGAAAACACTCTGAAACATCTGGCGCCGTCTGTGGGAACCGAACAGTCCCACGAAGAAACAAACCACATCTGCGATGACGCGACCTCCATCATCTCGGCGAAAGGGGAGCGAGGCCCTGACGCGGGGCGGCAGGGCCCGTCATCGATGGCAAGAACGGGTGCGGGCCCGACGCGAGGAGGATCGTGAGGAAAGGGTCGGGGAGCCCTCCCCAACCCCACCGGTCGGGAGACCAAGTGCGTCCGTAACGGCGCGCAGCTCGGACGTGGCTTTGGTGGTGTCAGTGGTCATAGACACTACCATGGTACGACGGCTGCTTGTCGACACCGGCAGCTCCTGTGACGTCCTCTTTATGTCAACCCTGGAGAAGATGGGGCGGCGGAAAGAAGACTTACGACCTCGCTCGGGTCCCGTGGTTGGATTCACGGGTCACTCCACCCCCATCATCGGCATGATCCATCTCCCGGTAACGCTCGGAAACGCACCAGACTCGGTGACCCTGGCGGTGGAATTCATCGTATTGGGGATTGGGTCGGAATACAATGGGATCATCGGCCGACCCCTACTCAACGCCGTCGGCGCGGTAGTCTCGACCCTCCATCAGACTATCAAGTTCCGAACGCCGGGGGGAATGGGGCAAGTCGAAGGCGACGCGGGGAGACCGAGCACCTGCTATCAACTGGCAGAGGAAGGTCCCAAGGATCGCCTAGCCGACCGGATGGCCGCGCTCGATTTAAGGAGCGGGCCTAAGCCCGCCCCTGCGGAGGAGCAGGAGCAAATCCCGGTCACGGACATCGAGGGCCGGTTCGTCTCGATCGGGAGAGGGCTGAGCCAGGACTTGAGGGATCAGTTGATCGAATGCCTGGAGGCGAACCTGGACATCTTTGCTTGGTCACCGGAAGACATGCCCGGTGTAGACCCCCAGGTGATTGTCCACCAGATCAACGTCGACCCCAACTTCAAGCCGGTTAGGCAGAAGAAGCGCAACCTGGGCGGCGAGAAGATGAAGGCAGCCTCCGAGGAAGTGGGGCGTCTCCTTGATGCCGGCTTCATACGAGAGGTCTGGTACCCGGAGTGGCTGTCGAACATGGTGATGGTCAAGAAACCCAACGGGAAGTGGCGAATGTGCGTGGACTTCAGTGACCTCAACAAGGCCTGCCCCAAGGACAGCTATCCCCTGCCGCGCATCGACCACCTGGTGGACAACGCCTCGGGGTACGAGATGCTAAGCTTCATGGACGCTTACTCCGGATACAATCAAGTCCAGATGGACCCCCGGGACGAAGAGATGACAGCCTTCACAACGGACCGGGGAACTTACTGCTACAAGAAGATGCCTTTTGGCTTGAAGAACGCGGGGGCCACCTACCAGAGAATGGTCAACAAGGTTTTCAGCTCCCAGATCGGGAGGAACTTAGAAGTCTACGTCGACGACATGCTTGTCAAGTCAAGACGACCGGGAGACCACATCGCCGACTTGCGGGAGACCTTCGAGCGGTTGCGGCGGCACCACATTCGGCTCAACCCCGCGAAGTGCACGTTCGGGGTAAGATCTGGCAAATTCTTGGGATTTATGATAACTAATCGTGGTAATGAAGCTAATCCCGACAAGATCGAGGCGCTGATCAACATGCGCGAGCCAACGACGATCAAGGAGCTACAGAGGCTGAACGGGCGCATCGCAGCCTTGGGGCGATTCCTTTCCAAATCAGCGGAAAGATCGCTCCCCTTCTTCAAGGTCCTAAGGAAAGCGATCGCGGAACCTCCAAACAATAGTAAGGCGATACTTTGGGACGAAGACTGCTCCCGGGCGTTCAGGGACCTCAAAGAGTATCTCCGCAGCCCCCCTCTCTTATCCAAACCTCGGGAAGGGGAGTCGCTGAGCCTTTACCTGGCGTGCGCGGAGGAAGCCGTGAGTTCGGTGCTGATCCGGGAGGACGGTGGGATGCAATGGCCGGTATATTACACGAGCCGGGTCTTGAAGGGGGCGGAGATGCGATACTCGCCCATGGAGAAACTGGCGTACGCCCTCGTCCTCTCAGCACGAAGGCTCCGACCCTATTTCCAGGCCCACACCATACTGATCCTGACCGACTCGCAACTGGAGCAGAACCTCAAGAGATTCGATCGAATGGGAAGGATGCTAAACTGGGGAGTGGAACTGAGCGAGTTCGACCTCCGATTCAAACCGCGTACGGCCATCAAAGGGCAGGCCCTGGCCGACTTCATCGCCGAGTGCACGACGGAAGGAAATGGCCCCCCGGAGGAGGAAGGCCCGGCGACGGTAATTGCTCAACCCCTGTCCTTTCTTTCGGCTGACCACTTTCAGTCAGGGGATCCAGGAGCATGGATAGTTCATATGGACGGGTCGGCCACACAGTCAGGGGGCGGGGCCGGGATTGCAATCCGATCTCCGGAAGGGAACATTGTGGAATACGCGTTGCGGTTCGAGTTCCCAGCCACGAACAACGTGGCGGAATACGAAGCAGTGATCAACGGCCTGAGGCTGGCCCTGGAGCTCGGGGCCGAGTCCGTCCGCCTCCTCAGCGATTCGAAGCTCATTGTCAACCAGCTCTTGGGGAGTTACGAGGCACGGGAGGAGGCGATGCAGAGATACCTCCCTGTCGCCAGAGCGGCAATGTCCAAGTTCAAGGACGTGGAAGTCTTGCACCTCCCACGATCAGAGAATGCGCGGGCAGATGCGTTGTCGAAGCTGGCCTCGTCCTCGCCAAAGGAACTGGGCCGCACCATCTACGTGGAGAACCTGCAGTCCCCCAGCACGGAGGAACACGAGGTGATGGCGATCGACCAAGAACTCACCTGGATGGACCCGATCATCCGGTACCTCACTCATGGAGAGGTACCGACCGATGGGGACGAACGCCGAACCCTGGAGAGAAAGGCGCTCCGATACGTGATCCATGAAGGGGCGCTCTACCGGAGACGCTGGACCAAGACGGACATCCTCCCATACCTGAAGTGCATCAGACCGCAGGAAGCTGACTACGTCCTACGGGAGGTTCACGACGGGATCTCGGGAATCACCACGGGGGCAAGGTAGTCGCCCAGAAGATCTTGAGGCAGGGATACTACTGGCCAACCCTGACCCAAGATGCAGCAAGCTACGTCCAAAAATGCCAAGAATGCCAGAGGTACGCCCACCACATATCGACACCCCCGTCAGAGCTCATTCCTATCGTGAGCCCCATCCCCTTTGCGAAATGGGGGCTCGACATCCTCGGACCGTTTAAACCGGGACGAGGGCAGCGGAAGCACCTGATTATGGCGGTAGACTACTTCACCAAGTGGGTCGAGGCCGAACCGCTGGCCACCATCACTTGGAAGAAAGCAAAAAGCTTCGTGTGGAATTCCATCATCTCCAGATTTGGAGTGCCACGGGCCATCGTCACGGACAACGGGAAGCAGTTCGACTCTGCAGGGTTTAAAGATTTTTGCGAGGAATGGGGAATCAAGCTTCTCTTCGCCTCTGTAGCGCACCCCCAGACCAACGGAATGGCGGAGGCGGCCAACAAGTGCATCATAGAGCCCCTCCGAAAGAAAGTGAAAGACGCCGAAGGGAGCTGGCCAGAAGAGCTCCCCAGGATACTCTGGTCCTACCGGACGACCCACAAGGAGGCCACTGGCGAGACCCCGTTCATGCTCACCTATGGGGCCGAGGCGGTGGTACCGGTCGAGTTGGGCGAAGAGTCTCTCCGCCTCAAATACTTTGACGAAGATAGGAACTCGCAGGGTCTGGAGCTCAGTCTGGAGCTCCTCGACGAGCGACGGGAGCAGGCATTGGCCACCATCATCCGCCAGAAGCAGAAGGTGGCCCGATACTACAACGCTCGGGTACGGGGAAGAAGCTTCCACCTCGGGGACCTGGTCCTCCGGAAAGCGGGCTTCAACACTGATACCGCTCACAAAGGGAAGCTCGCGGCTAGATGGGAGGGACCCTACAAAGTCATCGAGGTCCTCGGACCCGCAGCCTACCGACTAGCTGATATGGAGGGGAGGATTCTCACTCACACTTGGAATACGGAACATTTACGCAAGTACTTTCAGTAAATGTATCATTTTCTATGAAGTAAATTTATTTTGAATTCATTCCTTTCCAGATAAAGCAAAAAGATATACAGAGAGGCACACGAAGATGCCGAGGGGCATTCCCCTCCCTCATTTTTCTCCGGGGGCACCAGCGGGACCACAGGCTGGCAGCACGCTAGGGTCCCCCCCCACTCTGCTCGACGGCAGGGTACACCCGAAGATCCTCGAAGTTGACCCCCGAGAGTGGGAACTTCTCTTGGATCTCGGACTGGCACCGGGCGAAGCCCTTCTCGAACGCCTCCGACAAGGCGGTCTCCACAAAGGAGGTGGCATACTCCGCCACGGCATCCTGAGCGATCCGGGCCGGATCCACCTCCTCGAGCCCACGCATCCGGGCCTCTAAGGTCTCGATCTGGCGTCGGTGCTCCGCTCTCTCCTTCTCGATCTCCCGGGATTTCTCGCCAAGTTGGGCAGCAAGGGCCCTCGCCTGCTCCTCCGCCGCTTCCAGACGGTCGGAGAGCTCCAAGGCCTCGGAGGCAGCAGCAGGGTTGGGGATCTGCTCGGCTCCTCCAGACGCGTCGGCACCTTTCAAAAGCTCGGCGAGCCGCGCCTCGGCCTCCGACTTCGCAGCCAGAGCCAAGGCTCTCTCCCGGTCCGCCACCTCCAGAGCAGAGGACAGCTCAGTTACGCGGGAGTCCAGGGACTGGACCCGCGCTTCCTCCAACTGACCTGCCTCCTCCTCCTCTCTGGGAGCCTCAGGGCCCCGCTCGGCATCGGATTTGGCTTTGGGAAGAACCATGAATTGGCGCCTCATCGAGAGGCCCACTAAGGACAGCTGCACCAAGGCAACGAAGGTAAGACATCGAGAACAGCAGGAGAGTAAGCAGAAACACACTACCTGTTGACCAGCCTGAATCACGAAGGTGGCCAAGCAGTCACCTCTGACTCCGTCCAACACCGCCTGATCGGGAGGGAGACAGCAGTTCTCGGCCACTCGAGCGGCGGCTCCGCGGCTCGAGAACACCGATTCCTTCTCCCCCACTGGGAAGCATGGACGAAGAAGACCCTCCCCTGACGAAGGGAACTTGCCAGGAGCAGAATGGAACTCGCCAAGATACCGACTGTAGGCGTCAGGGAGAGTGCCGTCTGGGAGAGGTGAAGGGCCGGCCCACGGCCAGGCAACCTCAACGGGGGTGGGTTGAGGTCGATCATCAGTCGGCTAGACATCGACCCCCTCGGCCCCCTCACGGACCCTCTTAGAAGACCCCAGCAAGGGGGGGGGGGGAGGGAGATGACACCTTCTTCCGTTTCAAGCCTCCGGTCGCGGTCACAACCCGCTGCTTCTTCCGGACCTCCAACACATGATCCCTCTTGCGCGGATCCGGGTTGGGGACCTGCACAAGAGCGCTGGCAGGAGAAGGACCGAGAGGGAACCCACCTGCATTCAAAGAAGAGATGAGAGACCGAGCAGAGCCCAGGTGACCTCGAATGGCGAGCACTCGGGGAGGCTTACCCAGGGGCCACACCGTCTTGCGCAAGTTGTGGTCGCTAAAGAGGACATCGATCGAACGCTCCCTCGTAGGAATCGCCAGCATGTCCTTCGCCATCTGCTGCTCGGCAACCGTCGGCTCCCCCAGATCAAGGATGACTGCACCAGCCGCCTCCCACCGAACCGAGAAGGGTACACTCGATGGGAATGTGACGAACACGTACTCCCCCTTCCAGCGTTTCAGGGAGCTCGGCAACCCCAGCACCAGGGACATCTTCGGGCGGGCGCTGATGTAAATCCACGCCCCCGACTGATGGTGGCTCAGGCGGTAGAACTGGGCAAAGAGGCGGAGAGAGGGCGCCACACCCTTCAGCATGCAGACAACGACGAACCCGACGAGGAGCCCGACGACGTTGGGACAGAATTGACACAGGCACACGTTGTGGGCCTGAAGGAACTCAACGATAAAAGGATGGAGCGGGAAACGAAGCCCGAAGCGGAAGCACTTCTCATATATTCTGACCTCGTTGGGGCCAGGGAAGCAGACCCGCTCGTCGGCCCCGGGGGCACGAGCCGAATAGGGCGGAAGCAAGTAGGCGGAGCGCATGCTCCCGATGCCGGTGGCGCAGATCAACGAAGACCACAACAAGACCTCTGGGGGCACCCCTGAAAGATCATCCCCGTGCTGACTAATCGCCGAAGGAGTGCCACCCGCCGGACCTGGAGCTGCATCGCGCTCCGACCGAACCGAACCCGTGGCAGAGGAAGACGACATGAGGCAGAGCTCAGGCAGAATAGGGATCAGCGCAAAGAAGAAGGTGACGGGATGGCGGCTCACGAACCCCTCGGCTTCTCAACTTAAGACGACTCCGCGAGCGGTGGGGATAAGCTTGCAGCTACACGTGGCAGCATCAGAAGGCCGACGGCGCTTCGGAACCCGCACCTTAAAAAGCATCGAACGAGCCAACTCGTGATGACGACTAATAAATGAGTCGGCATCGACTGGCGAGCTTGTCAAAATCGGCAGAAGTCACATCGGCCGAGCCGAACCGGCCGAGGCCGATCAACCCGACCGATGGGGGCAATTGTTACGCCTATTTGACCGAGACCCCAAAAGACACGAGCCCAGGAGCCCGACTATTGGTCGAGAGCCCATCTGCATCCTCAAGCCCATTTAACAAAGGCCCTGTAAGGGATCTTCTCGAATGTCGATCCGACCCGGCCCCGATAACCCGCTGGTCACTCGCCCACTCCTGCGAAAACCGTTCCCCCGAACGCGCGACCACTAAATGGCGGTAATGGGGAGGTGCTGGAATGGCGAAGGGAGCGGCGGCGAGGGGGCGGATTGATGGGGCACGATCGAGGGCGGGCGTGGGACGTGGGCCAGAGGCAATCACGCCGGGAGCTCTACAAAAGGGCTAGGAGGACGACGAAGAAAGAGACCGCATCTGAGGTATCTAAAGCCTAAGGTACTCCATCAACGACCTAGTTCCTCCTTTCCATCTCCTTCCTCCCCTGCTCGTGCCGTGAGACGCCGTTCCGATCTCCTCACGAGTCGAACCGTCTCCGCCGGGCCTCCTCTTTCAGATCTCTGTCTGACTTAGGCATCAGAGGGGATTTGGCCGGAACCAAGGTCCGGCCCCCTGACGAGCGTTCTCGTCTACGCAGGAGGACATCTGATCAACGGGCCGAGGCTCCCCCTCGCCCCTCACCGACCGTGCACCCCGCTGGACGAGTGAGGCTTCCCCTCATCGTCCGACCGCCGAGGCCGAGCACATCCCACCGAGGCCGAGCGTCTCGCCCAGGGCCGAGGCTTCTCCTCGCCCTTCGCCGACCAAGCATCTAGCTGGACGACTGAGGCTACCCCTCGTCGTCCTACCTCCGAGTCTGTGCTCGACCGTCCGAGGCCGAGCGTCTCAACCAGGGCCGAGGCTTCCCCTCGCCCCATCCGCATCGACTCGAAGCCCCCGAGGGACCCAAGCGGGCCCCTTGACCACGTTGACCGGGTTGTCCTCGGTCAACGTTTTGTAGTGAGAAAACACTCTGAAACACCGCTGAACAGTGCAATTTTTGCACTTTATCGCCCGATAGCACCCACAAGAAACCGGTTGGAACATTCCTAAATTGGATTGTGGTGTTGGAAAGTTGAGATGGGACCCACTCTGTGTAGTGTGTTCTTTTGGTGGAAGAAAATTGGATGAAGAAAATATTGTGGGACCCACTCATATTCAATTGATTACTCTTAAACCTAAACAAATTATTTATTAAATTAATTAATTATTAAATATAAACTACTAAACAATGTGCAATTAGCGGTAATCATTGTGCAAATAGCGGTAATCATTGTCAATTTGACGGCAGAAGGAAAAAAAGAAGGAAAAAAAGCTGGGCTTTTGTGATTGGCCGGGAGATGTTGGGGACCCACCTTTGGGCAGGGATTTGGCTGCAATCCACGTGAATTACGGGGAATACAAACTCCAGTAGAGAATCCCAAATTGGCTGCCACATCAGCCAACATTCTCATTTTCGTAATCTCCCAAAAGAACAGACCCAAGGAAAATAGCAGAGGAATCCGAGGCTACAGTGGATAAATAGTGCCCTTAACTAAGAATCTCGCCCACGTTCTGAGAAAAGAACAGGCCCTAAAAGAACGGAACCAATTCAACGTAGGTCACGAGGCATTCTAGGAATCATTTCGAGAGGCGCACTTGAGGAAGGTGTATTATGGGAGGAACACAGGGGTGTTTCTGGAATGTCTGATGAGCTACAGGTAAAGTTGTAGCTTTACCTAAAGACGCCAAAATTTGTCTGATGAGCTGCTAGCATCCACCAGTATACAACGCACATAGCAGTTTGTAACTTTAGCCTTGATATTGGCGAGTCATGACATTCCGCATTTGGCTCTTCCAAGGCCTTACAGTAGAAGAATATTGGTTAATCTTGTTCACTTGGTAAAGCGAGCAATGCCTGTTCATCTTCCTGACACGTCTCGGCGAAAATTATGATGCTGATCTTAACGGTGAAAGGATAACAGGCCGCTGCGCTCTTCATCTGTCGTGGGCCCGGTTGCAATGTACTTACGAACCCATAATTTTTTTTCGATTTTGTAAAGTTAATATCATTACATACTTTTGCTAACAACTTTGCTTGCCTTACATATAATATTACATGAAATTAGTAAGCAAAGCTCATGAAGTGGATGGTGGTTCTATGGCCCTCTCGATTCGATTGACCAGTATAAAACTTTCATACCGCTAAGTATATTAGCAACATTACAACTGTCAGAATTAGACCTGATCTCTGAATGAGCTTACTCACACTGTGTCTATGAAAAGGAAAAAGTAAAATAAGGCAGAAAGTGCTCACATGGAATCAACCTTCAGGAACAAGAAAAGGAAAAAAGGCTAAGGAAGCCGTAGATACGGCAACTAAAATGATTACTATGTGCGATAGAAGTTTTTTTAATATTGAATCCCTCAATGCGGTTTTGATGATTAGCAAACATAATTAATTGTGATTAATCCACATATTTGTAGTTAATGAAAGTATTGTCAATATAGATAAAGTCATATCAAATGAAAACGATGAATCGGATCATTGAAGCAATGACTTCAATCAATGAAGTATGGAAATCAAGGAATGAACGCAAGGAAATCAAATGTTAGACTCAACAAAGCTCAATGGAAGTCTTCAAGAAATTCAATTAGAATTGAAGCGGATTAATATGTATATCTTTCTCTTTCTTTACTTCTTTGTTGAATTAGCATGTTAAGCCATGAATAGACTTGATGGAATCTCATTCATAACACTCACAACACTTTAAATCATATATCATTGAGTCTCATATGGTTAGAACTTACATACGCTTGAAGTAGAGCTTTTCAGCCTATCAAGGCGCTTGCAAGGTTCTAAATGACTTGAGGCGTGGCGTGACGGTGAGGTCAAGCCTCAAGCTTTAGGAGCCTTGGCGGAGTCACGGTGTTTTTCAAGGCGTGGCTTAAGGCGGTAAATGTGTGTATATATTATATAATATATAGAGAGGTAGACAGTAACCTATGCTCCACTTAGATGGATTAGTTTCCAAATCCTACCAAATCCATAGCCTTCCATCTACATTGAGATGTGTGCTTACTGCTTACAATTACTAAATTGTTACTTTACTAAAAAGCAATTATTTACATAACTAAAAAGCATGTGACCTCAATATGGCATCAATAAAAGCAATCGATTAACACAGTTGTTAAAGCTATTTGGATAATTAGATCTAAACAAAATTTGCTGATACTTGAAGGAACATTGATTTTTGCATGTCGTAGTTCAACATCTTGAATAAACTTTGTTCACAAGTGCTGTCTGCAAGCGAGATGAAAATCCATAGGCCCCAAATCGAATGCATGCGGCTACAATATGAAAAGAAGCCTCAAATAATAAGAACGGGTCGGGTTCGGGTTCTCTTAGCCCTATAATGTGGACCAGGGTGCTTTTTTTACTTTTTATTAAAGGCGCGCCTTATGTTTTATGGCGCGCCTTGTGTCTCCATGGCGCGCCATGGCGGCGTGCTGCCTTAAAGAGCCAACTTGGGCATTAATGGGGCGTGAGGGTGGAGCCTTGCCACCATGGCGCGCCATGGCGTTGCCGTGTCGAGTTTTTTAGAACCTTAGGCGCTTGTAGTTGATCTCCAGACGCCCGGTGTTCATGCATAGCTAGTTCTCTAAAACCTTACCCCATACAGACATCTGCACAAGTGTGTCAGACACCTGGATGATGAACTCCAGACGTCTGCATAATTCAAGCAAAATTTCCAGTAGCTTAAACTCTGCAGTCAGTCATGATCACGCGTCTGAAGTTGTGTTGCCAAACGTCTATTTTGTAAACCAGACATCTGGATGACGAACATCAGACGTCTGAGTATTTGGACCAATATTTCTAGTAACTCAGTTCTTCACTGTCAAGTATGGTAAGGTGCCTGATGCATTTGAGCTAGTCGTCTAGGCAGTGGAGCAGGCGTCTAGGCAGTCTTCTTCAGACGTTTGCCAAATGTCTGTTAGACTGCATTTATGACCCAGTCAGAACAGTACAGCTGGTGTCTAGTCTGGCTACTTCAGGCACATTGTGACTAGGATTTCTGCCCGTTAATAGATGTTTCCAGCATTTAATGCTTGGAATTTTTCTCTGATTTTGGACAAAGTTCGGTTACTTATTTATATGTCTTTAATGTCTTGACTTGAGAAATCTTAGACACACCATTGAATACACTCCAAAGTTATTTGTTGTTGAGGGATGTATGCCATCGGTTCATTTGTATTTGATGCAAATGGATTTAATGATAAATGGGATGAATTGCATTTGATGCAAAAGTATTTAAATACATCGCAAATTGTTTGTGAGCCTATTTAAATAATAAATGCATAGAAAAGAAGAGGTTTTCCTACGAAAGTAGGGAAGAAAACTACGCTCAAATCGGAGTCCAAACGGTCCAGAAAACCTATTTAAAAGGTGTTTTAAATAGGAAAAGAACAAACAAAAGGGGAGGCTTTTTTAGGCCCAAGACCAATCCCCCAAAGGGGCTGTGCGCACCAGCCCAACTGGGCTGGGCGCCCAACCAAGCGGGCGGCGCCCCGCCCGACCAAACTGGGCGGGTCAGGCCCTCCCAAGCGAGCAGGCGTCCAACCCGCGGGCTGGAGCGCCCAGCCCAGATCTGCGCGGGTGGGGCCCACTAGTGGGCCCCACCTTCTAGGGGTTTTTGTTCTTTTCTGGCGGCTGGATTTTTTTGAACGAAAATCAGTTTTTGCTAAACATTGTGACTACGTTTGAGGGGTCAAACAAAGTCGGAATTGAGCTCTGTTTGTTTCTATTCCTTCACCGTTCAGTGTTGTTTGATTTGGTAGGTTTTATCACTAGCGAAGCTTAACAGCGAGGGAGGAAAATTTCGCTAAAGATTGGCCTTTGTGAAAGACAGATTTTAATTAATTTTTCCTCCAAAAATTTAGTCTCACATCGGATATGATGAGGAGGGGAGGGGTCAGCCGCCTATATAAATAGGGGACAATTCCCCTTCTTGAAACTTGCACCAAGTCTCTAAATCCGAGTAGCTACCAAAAGTTTAGAGCACGCTCGGATTAAGACTTAAATTAATTATTCTCTCTCACTAAATTCTTCCTTGCTCCTGATCAGGCTTTAGCAAAGCTACGAAGGAGCTCGGATCGGATCCGAAGTCTTGATGGAGGATCCACTCAAGGTGAAATCTTCTTCGGTGCGTGGTTGGCTCGGCGACAATGGTGTTGCTTGCTTCGAGACGCGGTGCGGTTTGGAAAGCGGTTCGACTCGGGATGAGGTGCGGCTTGAGACGCGGTTCGATTTGGGAGAAACGACGCGGGACCAAACAAATGTTGCTGAAAATGCACTTCGTATTCTGCAGAAACGAAGTGAAAGATATGTAGTTTAAATTAAACATGCATTTATAATTGCAAATGTTAGATAGATCTATACTTAGGGGTTGGTCGGACCCAACCCCGGGATAGTAGAGATCTTGGCTAGTGTTAATATCTTTAGGACTGTTCTTAAAATAGTTTGATGATGTTTTTCCACTGCTTTATTTGATATCTTCGTCCGATCAACTTAGGCCGGACGTAGATTTTATGGACCTAAGGACCCACAAAACCCTACAGTGGTATCAGAGCTTGTTGAGCTTGGGTACGGGTTCTCGGGTTATGAGCTGACCCGAAGTAATCGCTCTTATCGTACCAAGTCCTGATGAGATGGGGATCTTATGATGGGTTGGGCGTTGTCGAGAGGCATGCCGTAAAACAAGTTCGTGAGGGATCTTGTGATGGGTTTAAGGTGCCATAGATGATGGGCCTTAACATCATTACAATGATATCAGAGCCATACCTTTAGTGGTATAGAGCCAGGTCTACATGATCTATATTTTGCACTTATAAAATGTATGTGATACAGCATGTTTCTCCATCAGATGGAGGTTTTTGTTTAAACTATTAAATTGTCGTTTTCCCATGCAATGTTTTTATTTTCGAAAATTGTTTTTGAAAATTAGATTTAATTTTTAAATCATTTGATAATTTTAAAATTAGATCTTAATTATTATATGCTAACAATTAATTATTGATATAACTTACATTTATGAGATAATTTTAAGTTGCATGCTTAGCTAAATTGTTTAGTTGATAATGGTTATATTAGTTCTTATTGATTATATGATAATCTAAGAAAATCTATTAGGATTGACATTAAAACCTTTCAGAAAATTATAAGATAATTTTTGGACATGCCATGATTAAAAGCTGTTTAAATGCCTAATACATGATTAGGATAGCACCGTAAACATCTTTATAGTTGATAAGGACATTAATAAAATTTATTAACCAATCTTAATAATTTTGAATTATAGGATTCAACTAGTTGATAGGATCAACTAGTTTCAATGAAACCTTTTCTAGTCGATGGCACATATATGAATAATTAGTTTCCTTCAATGGACCATGATCCGGTCTATTGTTTTTTTGACTAGTATTATGGATTACCCCAGCTCGACTGGGGTTAGTGATCCTGGCCTATTCAAATCCCTGGCCATGTTTCGCAGGACCGTAAGGATGTGAATTATAATTATGTGACACTGTCGATTACATCTAGTCGATTACGTTAAAAATCTTCTTCAAGGTTAGCCGTAGCCATCCTTACTTTTGGACTTTGGAAACCAGGTATTTCATGTTATAGTTGTTGAGTCAACTCAAGCTGTAACATGACTATCTTTTGAAAACCAATTCCATTAAACATGTGATGTAGTTCTACTTAACCCAAACTGTCGCGTCATGAACAAACTGAGTGTCGGTGTAAGTTAGGATTGGATAAGAAAGTAAGGGTCTGACTAGACTAATCTTTATGATTTGTTGAGCCAACTCAAGGTCATAAACGACTAGGGGTAAAAACTGATAAGGGAATCACATACGATGTGATAGATGAAGAGTCATCTGCAGAGTTAATCAACTTGTTGAGCCAATGATCGCTCCGGAATGTAACCCAAAAGTGCGACCGTGTAGTTTTACCGCAAGCGCACGGTGTAGCGGCGAGCGGGTTATCGAACACAGGGAGGACGAATGAAAGTGCTTGCTCCGAACAACCTGGCTATTAAGAACGGAAAAGAGGGAATTTGCCTTTGGCGATCCTATCACAATCGTCAGACAAAGTACGAAGATATCAAATCAAATAAAGATGCCTAGGGAATGGGGAATCCCCGCTACTCACCGTATCTCGTCAATGTGATTCGTTGGCATCAACATTGCTAGAATAAAATTACGGATGAACTAGTTGCAACTGAATGTAAAACCTAGCTCACGCTCTCACGCTGTTGCCGGTCTATAGATATCCTAGGTTTGGGTCCAATCTCTTGCAAACCCTAGCCTAGGCAAGCTAGCATTAGGATCAACATCATCGTTCAATCGCGACCCGAGCCCACTCTCGTGCAAACTCGGGCCACGACCTAGGTTGGGATAGTTCCTACCCGTCCAATCTCTTGCAAACGGGTATCGGCACGGAATTGCAACCGAGAACCCTAGTATCGGTCCAATCTCTTGCAAACCGATACTACAGAAATTCGATTTCACTCCAATTCGGATTTCTAGGGTTTCCTATCGAATTGGGATCCAATCTCTTGCAAATCCCAAGCGGTATGGACTCCTAGCCATCCGTAATAAATCGATCCCAATCTAACCCTAATAGCAATTCTAGCAAAATTTCTACCAATTCATCACAAATCTGAAATTGGGCTCGTAGGGTTCATCCCCACGCCCCAAGACGTAAAGACTACTCACAATTCATAGCACAAATGCAAAAACAATCAATGGAAATCACAAGGGAATTCATCACAATATTGAGATAAGCAATAAAAATAGTATTTTTAGAGGAGAGAGAGGCAAACCAATAGAGTTCTTCCAATAATCCAACAAAAATCAACTTTTCTCTCCTCTCCAATCACAATAATCTAAAGCTAAAAAGTTAATCTAAAAAGCTGCAAAAAAATCAAGAGAAAGCTCTCTAACCTAGGGTAAAAACAGGGGTTAAATACCCCCCAAAATCGTCCAAAAAACTGTGACCAAAATGCCCCTGCGCAGCTGACCGGCGCCCCGCTTGCGTCGCGGCGGCGCGGTGTCGTTTACCGCAAGTTTCACGGTTAGTGTAGGGTGCGGGAATATCGAACTCAGGGAGGCGAGGTTGTGCTTGGGTCAGGTAGGACCTAAATCACCCCGAGGGGCGAGCTAGCCCGAATCGGTGGTTGGTTGTCACGAATGGGAATAAAAGCGTAAGAACGAAAAGAAAGTAAACCCGGGACTTTGGTTTCCAACCCGACGAGAGACTCTCGCCGATACGGCCTACGGGTATGGATAGCGATCGGGATTAGGGTCTAATGGTGAGACGTTGCCTCTGAAAGTGGTACCGGCGTCCCATGGGCCCGATATTCCGGTCGGTGCCCAGGATGATACACCGGACTTCCCGGATTCGATCAATGGGCACTCCCGTGTCCATTAACACTGATCGATCCCGGGAGCACTAAGTCCGCAACGATATCTCCCAACGTCTCATCCTGCCGCTCCCGCGTGCTAGGATTTGGCGTCTACGCTAAGGGCGTGAGCTATGGCTAGGGAGTCAACCGTCAAGTTTATTCCCCCTTGGCCCGACGGTCAAAGGCGGTCTTTTTCCCGCCAATGACAATGAAACACCCCGCGTAACCGTTAGATTCCTACTCCCTATCGATTTCCTAACCCTATGGACGCATCGGGAAGAGCCCCCGAAGGGGTTTCCACCAAAATCCCAGATTTGGGAACTACTCACAAAAATTCATGAAAAAGCAATCTAAATGAAATTTAACCGTTGAAATCATAATCGGACAATTGCAATGCGGAAGTAAAGGAGTAATAAAGACAATACTAAAATTTTAGAAAGATCTGAAAACTTACAAAAGAGTAACAATTACAGCCGTCACAAGGAAATAAAACAGTAGAAAAACAGCAACTACTGTTTCTGGAACCCTAGGGGTTCTATATATAGGCCGTCGCATCAACCGATCGGTTGACAAGTCAACCGATCGGTTGATCCGTTACAAATAAATATCAGAAAACGACGAGTTTTCACCCGATCACATGAACCGATCGGGTGAGTTCTTGAGCGACCGGTTGGATCTTGGAGCGGTCGGGTGAATCGGCCGGTTCGACGTCCGTGTCTTCAGCTCATCTTTCTCAGCTACAGATGAACCGATCGGGTGAGAGTCACCCGATCGGTTGGCGCTTTGCTTCGAGAAAACAGAGAATAGCCCCCGCTGAACCGGTCTGTGAACCGGTCGGGTGACTTCGTTGTGAGCTGCGGCAGAGACCGGTTGGTGCACGCGTGCATCACCCGATCGGTTGGAGATGACCAACCGACCGGGTGAGGGGCTGAAAGATGAATACTTCGCCGTTTAACCCCCTGGATCACGCGTGACTTCTCCCGTTGCTCCGGGGACTTGGGATATCATCGTAAAAGGTCCCCTACGTGGTCGAACTCCTGCAATCATGGACAAACAAAGAAAAGTGAAAGAAAACGGGAAAATATACGAAAACGAATAAGAGACGACGGAAAACACGGAGAAACACAAAAGAAAACGTGCGTGAATATATAAAATATAAGCGCACGTCAAAATCCCCCAAGCTGAACTCTTCCTCGTCCTCGAGAAAGACGAGTGAGAGTAGGAGCTCGGAAGAAAGAAATAGAGAGGAAGAAAGAAAAAGAAAACTCTAAGCCC
Organism: Scilla litardierei; assembly: GCA_030789695.1. Taxonomy (NCBI): domain Eukaryota; kingdom Viridiplantae; phylum Streptophyta; class Magnoliopsida; order Asparagales; family Asparagaceae; genus Scilla; species Scilla litardierei. The sequence continues at coordinate 159,208,720 of CM061138.1, read as the reverse complement.
TAGATCGCCCATCAGAGCCAACAAAATCAAAAACCACTCACCTAGCAAGCAAACGCCAAATCACACCACTAAACCTAGGAAAGCGAGTCCAAATAAGTGTCGTGGGTCCACGCAGTGAAGCGCGAGTGAGCGTGGTCGTGTGCTAGCAAATGGTGATGCTTTCTACGATGTGCTACGAGGCTCGATATACACAAATCCAAGATATGACCCAAATATCGAATCGAATTGAATTAAGCGGCGAATATAAGTTGAAGCATGCATGAGAATAGAGAGAATAGAAGCGTATCATGCATCGGGGACTCCACAACTAGGGTTAAGGAAGTCACGCCACTATAGCCTAGATACTAGCTAAAAAGTTCCCTAGCCAAGTGTTTTCGATAACGACGGGGGTTGAGATGATGTGGAGAAGAACACTCGGTGCAAATTCTCGCCTTCCCTTTATTCCTGGCAAGTATGAAAATATTCACACGGGAAATTTTTTTTGGGTTTTGGGTATTTGCATATTTTTTTGGCTTTTTGGCTATACAATCTTTTTCTTTTCTTTTCTTTTTTGGGTTTTTCTTTTCTTTTCTCCTTTTTTTGGATTTTTTTGGGATATTGGCTATACACATGTGTACTCTCCCAAGTGGGAGAACGGTACACGACGAGGGGATTTGCACCAAGTAAAACAAAAAAGAAGTCGAAATCTAAACACTCGGGCAAAGGAGACTATTCTTGCTAAATAGATCTTAGACTAAATGGGTTATCCTAGTCCTTAGTTGTGGAATCCCGACGCATGCGAATTGAAGTATACGATATAAATAGCATGCATATAGAAGCATACATTAGAAGCAAATACCGCATATTCAATATCGAAACATGATAATCTAGGGGTCATTCCTGAACCGGTATATAAAGTAAAACCACAAAGCAGAAGCACACCAAATGCTAGTCACGACACACGACTCACAAAAAGCTAAGTGGACCCACGATGCGTGAAATGCAAGAGGACTCGAAATCCTAGGGTTAGTGAGTGTGATTATCGATGCAATGCTAGGTGTGTGTGACTTTGTGGCGATTCATCATAGGATTCATTTCTAGGAGAAAGAGCTAAAGAAAGAAGGAAAAAGAAAAAAGAAAAACACGATGGAAAACGACTCAAATAACGTAGAAAAACAACACAAATGACGCACGAAGTGCGACTCCCCCAAGCTGAAACTTGCATTGCCCTCAATGCAATAAGAGTGAGTACGGGAGGGCAATGAAAATGGGGGGGGGGATACGCACAGACACGAAAAGAAATGAAAACGAGGGAAACACATAGATAAAACTGAAAAAGAAAGAAAAAACAAGATCAAAATCAAACAATACGAAAATAAAAATAAAATAAAATCACACGACACGACACTCAAAAAGTGAAAAGCAAGCACACACAAAAAAGAGAAAAACAAACAAGACACGACAGCACACCAAAGTAGACTTCCCCCAAGCTAGACCAGAAAGTGCTAGCGAAATGATATGATTAATAAAATCCAGATATGTGCAAGGGGGAGTCAAAAACAAAAGGGGTGAATCTAGAAAGCATGAGGAGCTAAGTCCTCGTCCTCCTCGGAAGAGGGTGTGGATGGGTGGTCGGGGGAGGCTGGGGGTGTGCTGAGAAGTGGGGGAAGAGGCGAAGTAGTAGGGGCAGTGGTGGTGTGAACAATGGGACGAGTGTCGGTGGTGGTGGGTGGTGGTGGTAGGAAGGCGATCAAGGCGGTGGTGAGAGGAATAGAAGTGGAGGAAGTAGGTGCGGTGGTGACGGTAGTGGGAGGTGGTGGGAGGGATCTGGAGCGCACCGGTAATTTCCTCCGGCGCACGTATGGAGTGACGGAGGAGAAGTGAGGTAGCGTGGGTGCGGTGGAAGTGGTCGGGAGGGGTGAAGTGGATGCTGGGATGGGATGTGAAGAGGGAGGGGAGGAATGTGGTGAGGGGGGTGATGGATGTGGAGAAGTGTGGGTGGGTGGAGGAGAAGATCGCCTGGGTGGTGAAGGTGGGGGTGGTGAAGGTGGAGGTGGTCCGTGGATATGGGTAAGAAGGCGGAGAATGGCCGCCACGTTCCTCTCAAGTGCGAGGAAACGTGGGTGAGTAAGAAAGGAGGATGGCGATGGGTCCGAGGAAACAGAGGACATGGCGAGCTCACGAAGTGCAGCGACCTCCCTCTCAAGTCCTAGACGGGCAGATACCTGACGGCGACCAAAAGACGTAGACTGACGCGAGGCAGAGGTGGTGCCGCCAGGTAAGGTCGAAGAGGTGCTGGCGGCAGTGGTCATGCCAGCACAGGAGACAAGGCCAGAAATGGCCGCAAGGAGGTGCTCAGACGTGATCGGTCCCGGAGCAAAAACGGGACGACTCGGGCCAGCCCCTAAATCTCCCACAGACGCAGGGATATCCTGCTCGCCTAAGTGGGCGGCAGGGGACGGTGATCTGCGGGCGTCTGCGGGAAAGAAAGGAAGATTCAACCCAGCTAAGAAATCGGGATCAGGAGGGAAAGTCCAATCTCCCACGAGAGCAAGGGTCATGCGAGCGGGGTTGGGCAGAATGGTGTAAGGGGCTGGGGGGTGGCCATAATGAAATATGAAGCGGCCATCCGAGCGGGGTTTGATCATGTGGATGTGCCGCAGGACATCAATATCAAGGTGTGAGGGTCCTGCGGCAGCAGGAAGATTATCGGGGATGGTAATATTGAATTGGGCGTGAGAGCAGATGATCGTGATGATGCCCCCGTAACAAAACTTCCCCTTACCGGCCCGGCTGATCTCGAGTAGCTTGTAAACAAGCCAATCGCCGCCATGGATGGGGACGGTAGGGGCCCTGAAGCTAATTCCATCATCATCCCGGACATAAGGAAAAGTCATGGCCCAAAGGATAAAAAGGTCAGGGATAGTCACAGTGCCTGACTCGTCCCTAGGAAAGAATGCAGATGAAATGATTCTGTGGGCCAATCTAAACACGGGATGAATGATGGAGGAGGCCTTGGCCCTTCCTCGGGGGTAGTCGCGGATCAGCGTGAGGCGGAACCAGAATTGATCGACATCAAACTCGGGCGTGTACCCGTAGTGTCGGATGGAATCATCCCCGAGATTGGGGAAACCAACTATATCGTTAATTGTGTTCAGGTTCGTGGTGATACTACGGTTACGCACCCGGAATCGAATGATCGATCGACCCGGACTCCCAGACAAGTGTAGAGAGGAATTCGAGTGTGAGGGCCGGGTAGGATATGTCATGTGTATTAAGAAAGGCTAACCACCCTAAGTTAGCGAAAAGAGATTCGACCTCGGTGAAGACACCGAGATCGACAAGTGTACGTGCGTGCGGGAACTTTGTGGATAGATGCCCTCGAGCATCAAGCCTACGGTAAAAATCTTTGTGCTCCTGGTTTCGAAAAATATACCCGTGTGGGCCCAACATTGGGTCCACAGGGGGAATAACAGGTGGAGGAGGGCCAAGTGTAAGTGCTCGTGTACGGGAAGGGGGGCGTGTTTGTTTTCGTCTCTTTCGAGACGGCTCCTCTTCCCTCATGATACCCTTCCCCTTATCCTTATCTTTAGCCATGTGTGTGTGCGAGCAAGAATTAGTGCAAAAATCGTGGATGCACACCAACACAAGCAAACGAGCAAGCACAATAAATAGGGCAAATGTATAAAATAAGCTTAGGAGCGAGTTTACCCAAGCGGAGTGGCGGAGCTTGCTCGTTGATGCCCCACACTGTTCAGCGAGAGTAGCGTGGAGCCGCGGCGAACTCCTTCGGCAATAATTTTCGAAATGGGGGTGGTTCGGGGGAAAATTAGGTAAAAATCTCGGAATGGGAGGAGAGAGATGGTGTAGATGATGGAGGGGTTGATGAAGGAGGTGGAGAGTGGGAGTAATGGAGGAGTAGAGGGCGTGGGGGAGTGAAGATCGGTTGTTGGCGAAGAGGGGAAGGCGAAACGACGGCGGATTTTGGGGGTTTTTGCGATCGGGCGAGATGGAAACGAGCGGGTGTCGGGGGGGTTTATATAGGGTTTTAAGTCGAACCGATCGGGTGACTTGTCACCCGATCGGTTGACTGTTAGGTCGAAAATCTTGCCGAAGAAATGCTACAGGCGAACCGATCGGTTGGATTGTCAACCGATCGGTTGGCCGCTCCACTCAATTTCCCGAGAACTTAGGGCTGCTCACCCGGTCAGGTCAACCGATCGCGCTCGAACTCAACCGATCGGTTGATATTCCCCAAAATTTCCCGAGAGTTCTCCCCAGCTCACCCGGTCTGCCACCCGGTCTCTTCATTACTCAACCGATCGGGTCATATGGGGACAGATCTCGGCATGTATCTGATACATCCCAACCGATCGGGTGGGTTGTCACCCGATCGGTTGGGGCTTGTTTCCTGCAAAAACCAAGAAATTTGCTTAAGTGCCCGAACGGATGTTCTCGCGGCTGATTTTATTTATAAAAAGTAGATAAAATAAAGTAAAAATTAACGCTAAAAAGTGGGAAAAAGTTTAGAACATGGGTTGCCTCCCATGAAGCGCACTTGTTTAACGTCGTTGGCTCGACGCCCGCAAGAGATGCTCATGGTGGCTGATACGGGTGGTGCCCAAACTTCGGCATCTCTTCCTCGCTGGAGCTGAAGGCACTTGGAGTAGTTAGCGGCTGGAAAAATACTTGCTCAACTACTCTTCCCTTGTTCTTGGGGTCCGGGGGCTTTCCTTGGTGTTGGCGCTTCCCGCCATCTTTTTCAGGATCCGGACCTCGTCTTTAGTGAGGTCCGTGAGCTCTTTCCCCGTTCTCCTCGCAGGAAGAGTCTTGGGGAACCCGGGAGGGGTCGTTCTCATTGCACTTGGTTTTCCAACAGCTTCTTTGTCTTTGGGGCCTTCTTCATCTTCTAAATCCCCCAAGTCATCGGGGGGGGGGGGGGGGGGGGGGGGGGGGTTTCTCAGGAGAATCTCCCAGGAGCTCTCCTCTACAGCTTTTTCTTCTTCTATCTCAAGCAAATTGCATCCAGGGTCATCAGGGGGATCGGGGTGCTTCATAGATAATCCCAGGTCAAACTCAACTTTCTCTCCGCCGACGTTCAAAGATAGTTTTCCGTTCTTCACATCTATTAGAACGCCAGCAGTGGCCATGAAAGGCCGTCCCAGGATAATGGGGGTGTGTGCGTCTTCGGGCATGTCCATGACCACAAAGTCCACAGGCACATGCACCCCTCTCACATTTACCGGTAGGTCATCAACAATTCCCACCGGGTATTTGACCGACCGGTCAGCTAGTTGCAGGGTCATCCCGGTGGGCTCCAAATCACCCATTCCTATTCTCTTGTACATCGACAAGGGCATCAAGCTAACACTCGCTCCTAGATCGACGAGTGCACGATGAATCTTCACTGCCCCGATCGTGCAAGGAATGGAAAAGCTCCCCGGGTCCTTGAGTTTCGGCGGGTTTTCCCTCTGGATAAGAGCGCTACACTCCGCCGTCAACACTACTTTCTCCTTTCTGGACCCTCTAGTCACCAAATCTTTCAAGAATTTTGCATAGGAGGGGATTGTTTCGATTGCTTCTAGGAAGGGGATCTGCAAACTCAGGTCCTTGACCATGGCGAAGAACTTGCCATATTTCTCATCAATTTTTGCATGAGCCAACCGTTGGGGAAATGGCACAACGGGTTTATACACTTTAGGGCTCTCTTCCTCCTTCTTCTCTTTTTCTTCTTCAGAGACTCCCTCCGGAGTCATAGGATTTGATGACGAAGCACCGGCGTCGTTTGATTTTTCAGTTGGTCTCTCAACGACCAACGGTGCTTCCGGGTTGCTAGGGGGCACTCTAGTAGGAATTTGTGTCCCGCTTCTCAGAACGATAGCGGACACATTCGCGTGCTCGTGCACGAGTGCCAATGTCTGGGGTGCTCCCCTCGGGTTCACCTCCGGTTGTGGCGGTAATTGGTTTTGTGACCTTGCAAGGTTCGCCACTTGTAACCCCAGCTGGGTTACTTGGTCCGTGAGGGTCCGCTAACCCATTTCCAGCTTCTGGTTGATCCTCTCCTGGTTGGTAATATATTGAGTCAAGAGAGACTCAACCGGAGAGACGGCCCTCTGTTGGCCATACTGCTGCTGCTGCTGGAACGGCTGCTGATTCCTGGGGGCGTAGGATTGTTGCTGAGATGGTTGCTGCTGATATTGTTGCTGTTGAAACTGACTCTGCTGTGGCCTAGCCGGCTGATATGCTTGTTGCTGCGGCTGCTGAGGCGGCGAGGGCTGAAATGGTGGCCGGTAGCTAAAATTCGGGTGGTTCCGGTTGTTGGGAGAGTAGGCCGGGTTGGAATTTGTCCTTGGTGGATATGACGCATTCCCCGTGGGGTTGTAAAATAGTGCGCTCGCCTGATCCAACGGTGGTGAGATGTCACCACCGTCGAATTCCCCAAGGAATTCGGACTCTACCGCAGAAACTTGCTGTGTACCGGCCCCACCGGCTCCTACCATCAGTGCGGAGATCTGGGTCGAAAGCAAGTCAAACTTGCTTGAAAGTTTGTCGACGTCCTCGACTCTGTGTATACCCCCAGTTCTTGGTGTGGCTCTCTCGTCACACCACCGCTCATTGTTGGATGCCATATTTTCCAGAATATTCCCGGCATCTTCCTCGCTTCTAGACATGAAGGAACCCCCAGCCGCGGCGTCCATAGAAGATTTCAGGTCATCCCTCAACCCATTGTAGAACAGATTGATAATCTGCCACTTCGGAAGCTCATGGTGAGGGCATCTTCTTTGCATCTCTTTATATCTCGTCCAAGCTTCATGCAAGGACTCGTGGCTGGCCTGGGAGAAGGAGGAGATTTCACTCCTCAACTTCATGGTCTTCCCCGGAGGAAAGAACTTTGTCAGAAAAGCGTTGGAGAGCTTCTCCCAGGTGTTGAAAGTGTTGGGGTCCTTCCCCCTTAGCCATTGCTTTGCTTTGTCTCGCAAGGAGAAGGGGAACAGCTTCAGACGGATAGCCTCTGTCGTGACACCATTAATCCGGAAGGTGTCACACTTCTCCAAGAAGGAGTCTAGATGCTCGATCGGGCTCTCCATGGGTGCACCCGCAAACTGATCCTGTTGGATCCATGTCACCAATGACGGCTTTAGCTCAAAGCTTTGGGCCGTGATAGCTGGAGGACGGATGGCGGAAGTGGACTCGATAGATGGCATCGAGTATTCCAGCAGAGACTTCTGAGGTGGGGTGTTCTCCTCCATGGATTCAGGATCTTCCCTTCTCCGCTTCTCGGCGGCCAAGCGCCTAAGGGTGGCGTTAATCTCTGGATCGAGGGGGATCAAGTCGTCGAGACTCCTTGAACTCCTGCGCATGAAAAACAACAAACACCCGTGAAGCGACAAGTGGGAAAGAGACAGATAAAATAAGAAATAAAAATAAGAAAAATAAAAAGAAAAAGGAGAATGCGAAAATTATCGCGAGGTAGGGATGTGAGCTAGACACGAGGGTTCAAGAGATCCTAAAATATCAAGCACGTTGCCTCCCCGGCAATGGCGCCATAAACTTGACCGGCGCCCCGCTTGCGTCGCGGCGGCGCGGTGTCGTTTACCGCAAGTTTCACGGTTAGTGTAGGGTGCGGGAATATCGAACTCAGGGAGGCGAGGTTGTGCTTGGGTCAGGTAGGACCTAAATCACCCCGAGGGGCGAGCTAGCCCGAATCGGTGGTTGGTTGTCACGAATGGGAATAAAAGCGTAAGAACGAAAAGAAAGTAAACCTGGGACTTTGGTTTCCAACCCGACGAGAGACTCTCGCCGATACGGCCTACGGGTATGGATAGCGATCGGGATTAGGGTCTAATGGTGAGACGTTGCCTCTGAAAGTGGTACCGGCGTCCCATGGGCCCGATATTCCGGTCGGTGCCCAGGATGATACACCGGACTTCCCGGATTCGATCAGTGGTCACTCCCGTGTCCATTAACACTGATCGATCCCGGGAGCACTAAGTCCGCAACGATATCTCCCAACGTCTCATCCTGCCGCTCCCGCGTGCTAGGATTTGGCGTCTACGCTAAGGGCGTGAGCTATGGCTAGGGAGTCAACCGCCAAGTTTATTCCCCCTTGGCCCGACGGTCAAAGGCGGTCTTTTTCCCGCCAATGACAATGAAACACCCCGCGTAACCGTTAGATTCCTACTCCCTATCGATTTCCTAACCCTATGGACGCATCGGGAAGAGCCCCCGAAGGGGTTTCCACCAAAATCCCAGATTTGGGAACTACTCACAAAAATTCATGAAAAAGCAATCTAAATGAAATTTAACCGTTGAAATCATAATCGGACAATTGCAATGCGGAAGTAAAGGAGTAATAAAGACAATACTAAAATTTTAGAAAGATCTGAAAACTTACAAAAGAGTAACAATTACAGCCGTCACAAGGAAATAAAACAGTAGAAAAACAGCAACTACTGTTTCTGGAACCCTAGGGGTTCTATATATAGGCCGTCGCATCAACCGATCGGTTGACAAGTCAACCGATCGGTTGATCCGTTACAAATAAATAACAGAAAACGGCGAGTTTTCACCCGATCACATGAACCGATCGGGTGAGTTCTTGAGCGACCGGTTGGATCTTGGAGCGGTCGGGTGAATCGGCCGGTTCGACGTCCGTGTCTTCAGCTCATCTTTCTCAGCTACAGATGAACCGATCGGGTGAGAGTCACCCGATCGGTTGGCGCTTTGCTTCGAGAAAACAGAGAATAGCCCCCGCTGAACCGGTCTGTGAACCGGTCGGGTGACTTCGTTGTGAGCTGCGGCAGAGACCGGTTGGTGCACGCGTGCATCACCCGATCGGTTGGAGATGACCAACCGACCGGGTGAGGGGCTGAAAGATGAATACTTCGCCGTTTGACCCCCTGGATCACGCGTGACTTCTCCCGTTGCTCCAGGGACTTGGGATATCATCGTAAAAGGTCTCCTACGTGGTCGAACTCCTGCAATCATGGACAAACAAAGAAAAGTGAAAGAAAACGGGAAAATATACGAAAACGAATAAGAGACGGCGGAAAACACGGAGAAACACAAAAGAAAACGTGCGTGAATATATAAAATATAAGCGCACGTCAGCAGCCTGAAAACCGCAATTTTCGCTACAGGCAGCGCGTCGCACTCGGCCGAGTGACCAAAGTCGCTCGGCCGAGTGACAAACCCTGAGAATTTCCAGTAAGTCTGGGTCTTCGGGGGTCTTCACTTCGGGGGTGGCTCGGCCAAGTGAGTTGTCGTCACTCGGCCGATGGCTTCTTTGTACTCGGGCGATCAGCATTCTCCACTCGGCCGAGTGTGTCTTCTGAAGCTCAGGCAGACGAAAAACAGTAAGTTGGCGATTTTTGATGGGCTTCGTCTGAGTACCACTCGGGAGAACGGGGTCTCGTCACTCGGCCGATGTGGCTTCCGATACTCGGCCGAGTGCACATATGATGCATGTCCGATCTGGTCGGCCGAGTGGTGTCTCGCTGGTTGGCCGAGTGACTCCTTCACTCGGCCGAGTGAGACACCAAAAATGCCATTTCAGCTTGTTTTTGCCTCCTCGTCGCTCCTGCGACGTTCTTTCTTCTTCCGCTCCTCTCCAATAGCAAAATACCCCTCGGGGAGGTCGTCGGTGACACTCTGGAGTAGGCGTATCTCGAGATCACTCCAAATCGCTCCAAATCACCTGAAATACGACAAAAACAAAAAATCGTGAAAAGCATCACAATATCGTCGATATATCGTGAAAAACATGATTTGAGCGATTTAAATGGCATGCAAACATGCGGGAAAAAAGTGTAAAATAAGGAGTGATCAAAATCCCCCAAGCTTACCTCTTACTCGTCCTCGAGGAAGATAAGTAAGAGGCGAACCCGGTGGATTCCGAAAACGAAAACGGCGGAAAAATGGAAAATGAAAAACGAAGAAGAAAGAAGAAAGCGAAGAGGGAAGCTGCTAGATCATTTTCTCAGGACGTGGGTTTGGCTCAATCATATAGCATGCACCGAATGTAAAACACATGTCAAAGAATTTTATTTCGATATCATAGTATAAAGGTGCAAATAGTAATAGATACCCCAAGAATGATGATATAACATGAAAAACGGAATAGTTTTAGAATTTACATCGTCTGAATCATCTAAAGCGGTATACAATATCGCAGATCACACACTTTTCAATTGAACGCTTTCTAAGAGGAGTATAAGAATATCACACCGTAGAATAGAAAGAATAGAAAAGTGTGGATTTCATGAAATGAGTGCTAGGCATAGATTTCTGGACTTCGTAAAGCTAAAAATAATCTCACCGAGTATAGAATATTACTTAGCCTAGGTTGTCGTGCAACGTCAAGTAGTCACTCTCTCACACATCAATGGATTCTCTCCCCCAAGCTTATCTATAAGTGTGGTGGCACAAAAAATATTTACATCCCCATTTCTATAAAGCTCCAAAAGTGATAAAAATAAAAATAAAAATAAAAGAAGTAAAGAAGGAGAGAACATGAGATGGGATCTTTCATTGAGGTTTTTCTCTTTTCTTTTCTTTTTCTTTTCTCTTTTTTTTGAATTCATATATACACAATGATCCCAATCAAAGAGAAATAAGGATATACAAGAATTTTTCTTTTTTCTTTCTTTTTTTTTGTTTTGGGAAATTTGGAGCTAGGAATTAATAGCGGGGGAAATGCCATATAATAGAATCGCTTAAGGGGAGATTCACCAATGATTTTAAAATAGAGAAATGATGTTCAAGATATGTGGAGAAAGAAATAAATATGTCTCTCAGTTCACTCTATAGGACGTGCACGACAACTTCAGCATGGTAATCTAATCTACTCAGTTTCGATCACAAAAAAAACTAACTAATCCAGATTTATCATAGCTAACATCATTCAATCATTCTGAAGTGAAATGTACAAATCATGCATATAGAAGTGATATAGGAAAAGAAAACGGTACTCCAGATATAAGCATTCAATGCGTGAATCTTGGTGTGTTTTCTGCAATAGCATACATATGAATATTCAGACTCAGCTAATAATAAAATTTCATCCATTTTCATGCGGAAAAAGTGTGGGTTACTATCTCTAAATGCAAAGCAAGTCATAGCATATGATATCAGAAATAAGATCTAAGACATGACAAATATAGCATGCATATATAGAGAAAGCTAACTCCACGTCATCATCATCACAGAAAAGTCATCTCTAGCATGAGATGAAAAAGAAATAAAGATAAAGGGAAAATGAAACTCATTACAATGCAACACACAAAGAAAATAAGAAAAACGTGATGCATGGTAAAAAGAAGTAAAAGTGATGAAGATGAGTGCAAATGCGGAAAATGGCGCGAAAAACTAAAATAAAGGTGGTAAATCGAAAAGAACGTGAGAACTCACTCCCCCAAGCTAAATGGCACAGTGTCCTCAATGTGCGAAGTGTGGCACACCGAGAGACAAGTAATGTGAGGGGTAAGTGAGGATGCATGCATGGGGAAAAAGAAAATAAAATAACAAAAGAAAAATAAGAAATAAAAATATGATGCGGACATGATGCATGCAGATATACGAGTGAATCAGATATATAGTAGTGACACCAAAAACTCTCCCGCTCTCCCAAAAATGATATATAAATATATGATCAAAATGTGTATCCAAAAACAGTAAGGGGAGGGTGGGGTGGGCAAAAGTCATCAGGACCCAGCAGAGACGGGCAGCACAACGGCAAAAAGAACGATGGCATCAAGGGTGCCTAAGAAAGTGGTGCTGCACCGTCTCCGTCCTGAGGCGGAGGAGGAGGAGGAGGTGGAACAGACTGCTGAGAGGGTGTGGGTGTGGGTGTGGTAGCAGGCTGGGTGTGGGTAGGGGTGGGGGTGGGTACCTGCTGGGTGGGTGTGGGTGTGGGTGTGGTAGCAGGCTGGGTGTGGGTAGGGGTGGGGGTGGGTATGGGTACGCGGGGGAGCCGATCTAGGACCTGGGTAAGGCAGTAGTGAATGTACGGAAGCAGGTCGAAGCGGCCAGCCATCGTGGAGACGGTGGAGGACAGGGTCCTAAGGTCGCCTCTGAGGCCACTCACCGCCCCCTCGAGAGCACGAATGCTCTGAAGTACAGTGTCTGGGGGTGGTGGTGCAGAGGGACGCACCGGTCTGTGCTGTGCAGGTCGGGGCTGGCGTACTCTGGTGGCGTAGGTAATGGGCTCAGCAGGCATGTGGAGGTAGGGTGCTGTGCTCACTAGTGTGGGCCTAGCCTCAGGGCGAGGCTGGGACGCAGGCTGGCGTGAAGTGGAAGCAACAGCAGCGGAAGTGGAGTATAAGAGTGGCAACGAGGCGGCCAGAGAGGTCGGTGACACAGAAGTGTGGACAGATGCCACGAAACTCTCAGAGAATACAGCAGCAGTGGAGACAGAGGTGGAGACCACAGTCTCTACGGCGGTGGCAAAAGAGGGCTCTCCGCACTCAACTATAGTCGGCGGGCGCTCGGGTAGGGCAGAGAAAACGGGCTCGGCAGACAGAGGGCCAGTGGTGGTGGTGGGCGTGGAAGCAGTGGAAGTGGGCTCAGCGAGGGTACTCCCGACACTGACAGAAGTGTGGACAGAGGTGTCGGGAGCAGCAGAAATATCAGGGATAGGCTGAGGGGCCACGGGGTCAACAGGGGCAGCAGGCTCAGCAGGGGCGACAGGGTCTGCGGGGGTAGCGTGGGCAGCGTGGGCCTGCTCGGCCTCCTCGGCCTCGAGCACGTAAGCGGCAGGGATCAGAAGATCCATCGTCGGGAGCCATTCCACCTGGGCCGGTGCAATCTGAGTCCGAGCTGGGCTCGAAAGAATTATGTAATCGGCACCGTAGGGGCCGTGCAGCCAGACCCAGTGTCGCTCACCGTGCGGACGAAGCATCTTCATCCGGGCCATAACATCTATGGACAGTGAAGTGGGGCCCGGTGCTCGTCGCAGGTCATCTGGAAAGTCCTCACCGGTCATAAGGGCGAGCAGGGTGATCAGGCCGCCGCAGCATATCGGTGAGCGAGCGCCCACCGATACGATGATGCGGTCTAAAAACCAGGCCGCGACATCAATCACGACGGCGGGGACCAACTCATCGCCCTCCCTAGATAGAGCTCTGGGGTGTGTCATCGTGTAGAGCATATAAAGCTCCGGTGTGGACATCGTACCCGGCTCATATCTCGCCAAAAAGGTCGTCGCCATAAGGCGCTGAGCTATATGGAGGCAAGGGTGGACGATGGCCGAGGCCTTGGCCCTACTAGGGTCAAAGGCAGCGTGAAGACCCGTAATCTGGGCCCAGAAGGCACCGGCATCAAAGGAAGGTGGGGGGATGTGAGTGGGGGCGTAACCACGGTCGGCCCCGGGGACATCGAGCCACGAGAAGAAGGCTCTCATCATACTGAGAGTGACCTGGCACTCTTGGTCCATGAACCGAAACGAGCATCCCTCGTCGGTCCGGGCGATCGAACTAATCACCTTAAGTGTCGGACGGATAAACGTGTCCGCCGACACCTGGAAGAAATCTCGCCAGCCCACGTTGTCGTACAACGTGAGCGTCCCCTCGAGTACCCCCAGGCGTCCTAGGTCTGCAAGGTGTACGAACCTGGAGGGTACGATCGAGCGCTGGGAGATACGCTCGAAAGAGACGCGGTGTGCATCGTTCCGGAACGTGATCCCCAGCGGCCCGACAAGTGGAGCCGGTGGTGGTGGCTGTGGGGCGGAAGGGAGTGGCTGTGCGGGGTGTATGGGCTGTGCGGGCTCTGCAGGCTGTGCGGGGTGTGCGGGGCCTGCAGGCTGTGCTGGGTGTGGTGGAGAAGGCGGAGGAGAGTCCTTCACCTCGTGGGAGGGGCCGGCATCATCCGACCGCTTCCGCTTGGTGGAAGCTCTCCTCGACCTCGGCCGTGTCCGGGGCGGCATATGGGCCCCGAGCGCTCACCAAATCCAATAAAAATGCGGCGTGCGTAAAATAAAGGAAAGAATATACCACGACACGCCGCGAGAGCAAAGCTATGGAAGCGTGCGAAGACGACGCCTCCACGAAGCCTAAAACAGTCTCTGGAAGCTCCCCTGGGCTCCCCCAAGCTCCCAAATATAACCTACGCATGAAATGGAGATATCAGCGAGTAATATTCAATACGTATGTGGCATTAGGGGTATAATAGATAGAAATTGAAATTAATTTGGGTTTGGGGTTCGTTTAACGCATGGATCGTCGAAAAATACACAAAAGAGGAGAAATAGGCGAAAATCGACGTTATCGGAGGTGGCCGGAGGCGTGGCCGCCGGCGGCGACTTGGGCGAGGTGCGACGGAGGTCGGCCGGAGTTTGGGTGGCCGAGCACCGGTGCGGGCGAGCGATTAGGCGAGCGAGGGGGTGGAATCGGGCGCTGGGAGTCGAAGGTCGGGCTGTTGCGATTTGGTTCGTTTCGAAAAACGAGCCCGACTCCCGCCCCTATTTATAGTAAAAGTTACGACTCGGCCAAGTGACTGGTTCGCTCGGCCGAGTGAACTTAAAGGAAAAATTCCTCCCCGCTACGCTTCGGCCGAGTGGCCTTGCCACCCTCGGCCGAGTGGAGTAAGTCCATTCGGCCGAGTGGCTCAAGCTACTCGGCAAGACTCACCCTAGGAGCGTATCAGTTTTACTCGGCCGAGTGAATATATATACTCGGCCGAGTAGCAGTTATACTGAAATCAAGAAATGAAACAGAGAGTTGGGTACAGTAGACTTCCCTCGTTCGTGAGCGGCTCGGCCGGACGAACTTGTGTGCTCGGCCGAGTGACTAGTATGCTCGGCTGAGTGAGCCTTGTTTTCTGCTGTTTGTCTTCGTTAGGGCTCTAAACTCCGTTTTTCTTCCTCCAGTCGATTTCATCTTCCTCCTAAGCATCGAGCGCCTTCCTGGGGTGCTCCTCGTCGCCTTGTTCATCCTCCTAATGATGGATACCTCGTTCTCCTCTCCTGTCAGGAAAAATAGGACCCGTTATCACGAATTTTGTGGGCGAACGACTCAAAACACTAAAAATTTCTAAAACAAAAATAAAAGAAAAGTAAAAATAAAGCAATAACCGTCGGGTTGCCTCCCAACAAGCCCTCGTTTAAGGTCGTGAGCTCGACCCCCTATGATTTTCAATTAATGCGGGATGTTTGGTGCAGATGAGATGCACCCGTCAAACTTTCCGAGGAGAACGCTTGGATTCGGAAGTTGCGGCGGCGTGTTCTCCCTCGGTGGTCTCTCGTCTCGAATAGTGTTGGGGGGAGGCTCCCCCAAGCTAGCGTTTGCTCCGGTCCTTGGCTTCACCGGTGACGCCGATTTCCGTATCGGCGGAGCTTTCTTCGGAGACTTCATCTTCGAGAGCTTGCAGAGCTCTCGGATCCTTGCGACATCAGCGTCGCCTTCATCAATTTCAGCGGAGAAGTCGGGGGAATCATTTATCCTCTCATCTTGGCCTAAATCCGGCTCATCCTCGAAATCTTCTTTGAATAGAGCACCGATCGAATGAGGGATCGCCTCTTCAATAACCTCGTCAAGGAGGTCCATATAGTCCAGCTCCTCGTGGTAAGGCATGTGTTTCATTGACTTAGGAATATGAAGCTCCACCTCGATGTTGCCAACGTTCAATGTTAGGGTACCTTCTCGTACATCGACAATGACACCGGCGGTGGCGAGGAACGGGCGTCCAAGTATCAATGACGTATCTCCCTCCTCCTTAACGTCCATGATCACGAAGTCACATGGCAAACATATGCCCCCCGGGACTTGTAGCGGGATGTCCTCTGCGATCCCTACCGGCCTTGTGATCCGTCCATCGGCTAGTTGTATACGCATGTCGGTGGGCTTCAATTTCGTCCCGGTGTTTAGCCTTAGGAACATGGAGAGAGGCATGAGGCTAACACTAGCCCCTAAATCCACCAACGCCTTTTGTAGAGGGACGCCGCCCAAGGTGCAAGGAATTCGAAAACTCCCCGGGTCTTTGAATTTAGCCGGCTCCTTCTCTCTCTTGGTGAACCAAGAGCCCTCCTCTGCGAGCAT
Source organism: Scilla litardierei (assembly GCA_030789695.1). Lineage (NCBI taxonomy): Eukaryota > Viridiplantae > Streptophyta > Magnoliopsida > Asparagales > Asparagaceae > Scilla > Scilla litardierei. The sequence continues at coordinate 159,192,710 of CM061138.1, read as the reverse complement.
AATTTTCTCCTTCCTCTTTCTCCCCGAAATCAAATCCTTTAAAAATTTTGCGTATGTCAGGATCTCAACAATAGCATCAAGAAAGGGAATATTGAGGCTTACCCCTCTTAAATATTCGAGAAACTTCGCTAGTCGCTTCTCCATCTTTGCTCTAGCAAGCCTCTGAGGGAATGGGACCGGTGGCATAAAGCGCCTCTCTTCAAGCAATTGCTCCGCTCTAGATTTCTCCTTTTCTTGCGGCTCTTTCTCCCTCTCAACTTCAACTACCGGCTCAATTGGCTCTACATTCTCCTCCATGGGCTCCTCGGTAGGAATCATGGCGGGGGTGGTATCCTTCCCGCCTCTAGTTGTAACGGCAACCACGGCATTGATGTGGCCGGTGTTGCCCCGTGGGTTTTGCTCGGGTTGAGCCGGCAATTGTTGAGTATTTCGATTGAGCAACGCCAATTGCTCCGAGATTTGGGCTACAACGGTTGTAAGGGAGTCTTGGCCCGCCTTCAAGGAAGCATTGACCTTCTTTTTCTCGACCATAAACTCCTCCACTCTAGCTTCAAAGTCGGATCGTTGTTGAGCTTGTGGAGGGTTTTGATTTCTCCACCCTTGGTTGTATCCGGGCGGCCTATAGGGCGGAACTTGTTGCTTTGGTTGGAAATTTTGTTGTGGAGGCCCCCTCGATGGATAATGTTGTTGTGGTGGTGGTGGTGGTGGTCGAGCTTGTTGAGGTGGTTGTTGCGGCGGGTTCAAAGCTCCTTCGTTGTTGGCATAAGAGAAACCGGGATGGTTTCTTGTGGCCGGATTGGCCCAATATCCTTGGTTCCCCGTGACATATTGAACTTGCTCCAAGGATCCCTCTCCTTGCTCTCCTCCCAAATACATAGCTTGAGATTGGTCTTGCCAATCACACATTTGATTCGTTGGTGCGGATGTGGAAGGGGTTCCTTGGGGCTCCGTGATAAACTTCTCTAGTCTCTCCACTACCTTGTGGAGAGAATCAAACTTGCTTGTCAGCTCCGCTACGGCCTTTGCTTCATAGATGCTAGATGGCTTCAAGGAGGACGTAGAGTGTCCTCGCTCGTCGCCCCATTGTTGATTATTTGAGGCCATCTCCTCAATTAGGGCCGTAGCTTCGTCGGGAGTCTTGGATAGGATAGCACCATTTGCCGCGGCATCAATAATTTGCTTGGTCCCCGGTTGGAGACCATTGTAGAAGCTATGAACTAGCTCCCAATCTTCAATGCTATGGTGCGGGCATTGATGCTGCAGATCTTTGAAACGCTCCCAAGCCTCATAGAGCGTCTCTTGAGGTCCTTGCTTGAAGGACATAAGAGCACTCCGAATCTTTACCGTCTTGGAGGGCGGATAGAACTTGTCAATGAACGCACTCGCCAACTCGTCCCATGTGGTAAAGACTCCCTCAGCTTACGTCCTCAACCAATAAAGTGCTTTGTCCTTTAATGTGAATGGGAAGAGGCACAGTCTGATGGCATCGATGGAGACCCCCGTCATCTAAAATGTGACGCACTTCGACAGAAATAGCTGGATGTGGTAGTGGGGATTTTCATGGGCATTCCCATGAAATGGATCCTGCTGCATCAGAACCACTAGTCCAGTCTTCAGCTCAAAGTTCTTGTTAGCCGCCAACTCCGGCATGGCAATGGATGAGGTCGTAGAAGAGGTCTTAGGCCGAAGCCTATCGCGAATAGAAATGATCCTCGCCATCCTTGCCGCTAATTGTTCCGCAGTTTCTGGGTTGGTCATAAACCTCCCTTCCGGATCTTGTCTTCTCTCCGCTCTGATTCTCCGCGCAGTACGCTCAATCTCGGGATCAAATAATATAGCTTCAGGGTCCACCGTTGATCTCGTGTTCATGCACGGGAAAACAAAGTTTCAAAGAAGTGATTAGCACAATGGAAGGGTTAGATAAAAAATAATGAAATAAAACAAAGAGAAAGAAATAGCTAGGGTGGTAAGATCAAACACAATCGCCTCCCCGGCAACGGCGCCAAAAACTTGATCGCTCCGGAATGTAACCCAAAAGTGCGACCGTGTAGTTTTACCACAAGTGCACGGTGTAGCGGCGAGCGGGTTATCGAACACAGGGAGGACGAATGAAAGTGCTTGCTCCGAACAACCTGGCTATTAAGAACGGAAAAGAGGGAATTTGCCTTTGGCGATCCTGTCACAATCGTCAGACAAAGTACGAAGATATCAAATCAAATAAAGACGCCTAGGGAATGGGGAATCCCCGCTACTCACCGTATCTCGTCAATGTGATTCGTTGGCATCAACATTGCTAGAATAAAATTACGGATGAACTAGTTGCAACTGAATGTAAAACCTAGCTCACGCTCTCGCGCTGTTGCCGGTCTATAGCTATCCTAGGTTTGGGTCCAATCTCTTGCAAACCCTAGCCTAGGCAAGCTAGCATTAGGATCAACATCATCGTTCAATCGCGACCCGAGCCCACTCTCGTGCAAACTCGGGCCACGACCTAGGTTGGGATAGTTCCTACCCGTCCAATCTCTTGCAAACGGGTATCGGCACGGAATTGCAACCGAGAACCCTAGTATCGGTCCAATCTCTTGCAAACCGATACTACGGAAATTCGATTTCACTCCAATTCGGATTTCTAGGGTTTCCTATCGAATTGGGATCCAATCTCTTGCAAATCCCAAGCGGTATGGACTCCTAGCCATCCGTAATAAATCGATCCCAATCTAACCCTAATAGCAATTCTAGCAAAATTTCTACCAATTCATCACAAATCTGAAATTGGGCTCATAGGGTTCATCCCCACGCCCCAAGCGTAAAGACTACTCACAATTCATAGCACAAATGCAAAAAAAATCAATGGAAATCACAAGGGAATTCATCACAATATTGAGATAAGCAATACAAATAGTATTTTTAGAGGAGAGAGAGGCAAACCAATAGAGTTCTTCCAATAATCCAACAAAAATCAACTTTTCTCTCCTCTCCAATCACAATAATCCAAAGCTAAAAAGTTAATCTAAAAAGCTGCAAAAAAAATCAAGAGAAAGCTCTCTAACCTAGGGTAAAAACAGGGGTTAAATACCCCCCAAAATCGTCCAAAAAACTGTGACCAAAATGCCCCTGCGCAGCCTGAAAACCGCAATTTTCGCTACAGGCAGCGCGTCGCACTCGGCCGAGTGACAAAAGTCGCTCGGCCGAGTGACAAACCCTGAGAATTTCCAGTAAGTCTGGGTCTTCGGGGGTCTTCACTTCGGGGGCGGCTCGGCCGAGTGAGTTGTCGTCACTCGGCCGATGGCTTCTTTGTACTCGGGCGGTCGGCATTCTCCACTCGGCCGAGTGTGTCTTCTGAAGCTCAGGCATACGAAAAACAGTAAGTTGGCGATTTTTGATGGGCTTCGTCTGAGTGCCACTCGGGCGGACGGGGTCTCGTCACTCGGCCGATGTGGCTTCCGATGCTCGGCCGAGTGCACATATGATGCATGTCCGATCTGGTCGGCCGAGTGGTGTCTCGCTGGTCGGCCGAGTGACTCCTTCACTCGGCCAAGTGAGACACCAAAAATGCCATTTCAGCTTGTTTTTGCCTCCTCGTCGCTCCTGCGACGTTCTTTCTTCTTCCGCTCCTCTCCAATAGCAAAATACCCCTCGGGGAGGTCGTCGGTGACACTCTGGAGTAGGCGTATCTCGAGATCACTCCAAATCGCTCCAAATCACCTTAAATACGACAAAAACAAAAAATCGTGAAAAGCATCGCAATATCGTCGATATATCATGAAAAACATGATTTGAGCGATCTAAATGGCATGCAAACATGCGGGAAAAAAGTGTAAAATAAGGAGTGATCAGCCAACTCAAGGTTGTGAGACTCATGGTGGTCGGGTCCCTTCCCCACTATATATTATTATTCATCCATCTATGTGGCTTAAGATTATCGCTAAAATAGTGGGAAGATATAGTTGAATAAAAATCCATTTTAACTATATTTAAAAATCATTGAACATGTGCTAAACTAGGATAGTTCTATGTTTTTACCAGATGGAATCAAAGATATGATATCCTAAAGGAATATGTAAACTGGTCAAGATGATTGTTTAAGGAATATCAAGCCAAGATCAAGTTTGATAGTCTTAACTAGGTTCTTATTGACCTTTAAATGTCCTTACTAGCACATGCTTCAGGACAATAATTTCCTTGAGCTCTGTGTCCAATAAAATTAGAGCACGCTACCTGTCACTCACCTTTTTGAGGGGTAGTGATGCACCCGAAACCTACACCTAGATTCCACCTGGCGGTGTCACGGTCGCCAGGCGTGGTATGGCCCCTAGGTGTTAATTCCGGGCTCTATCTGCAAGCGGACGGTGTCAAATTATAGTATAAAGGATGTCGGATCCCACATGAACGGTGATAGTATATTTGAGTTCTCAGCTTACTTTTATATCTCGAAGTGAGATAGCTATCAGGTTGAGAGAATTGGTTGTGGTGGTGGTGTTGATTTAATGATAAAAAGGACTAGGGTATTAGGGATTACCGCTAAGACCTTTCGGGGATCGATGTTGGAATAGAATCCTTACGTTGCGTTAGGGTTAGGGGATTAATCTCCCAATTCGTAGCACTCTTGTGGGTTAGAATTGCGAGGTATTTCGGTGGCACTCGTTGACGCAATAGTGGTAGCCGTCAACGTAGCGATATAGTGCGTCGGTGGATCCCCTCAAGGCACGAGCCGGGCATGGTCACGAGCCTTGGTTGGATCCATCGATTTTCCTATTCGAATCCTAGGGATACCACTTAAGCACATCAATTCCACAGACCGTGGGCATGATCTTAGTACGGGTTATCCCAGGGATTCGGTAGGATCGACCGAAATACTCCCCTTTATTCCCAATTCAACCTAGGGATTCAAATCTACATCTCCCCCTAGGGTCTTAGGGCTAACCCATCAACCCTAGAAGAGACTACTCACTCATGACGATATTGATGAATAAAAATACAATTTTTGAGAGAGAAAACATTATAGCAAATCGATAGAATGAAGATCGAGAAACTTACTGCCGGAGATGAAGAAAAATAGTGAGCAATAGATCCAAAGAAAAACCAAGATTCCCAAACACGAGAATAGCAAATAAACTTCCCAAAAATTCAATCCAATAATCTTCAAGAGTTTTAATCTAGATCTAACAAGTTTTTCTCTTTAATCTCCTCTCCAAAAAATTAATTCAAAAACTAACAAAGCATCCACACCCCGAAACGCTGTCGCAGCTCCTCACTTCACTCCCTCAAGCACGCAATAGACGGCTCGAAAACTTTCCAAAAATGGCCTTCAGCATCGTCGACCGAGTCAGTGACTCGGTCGAGCAGGCTGTTGCTCGGTCGGTTGCTCGGGCCGAGCAGCTGTACTGCTCGACCGAGCACGACAGTAAATCGCACTCCTCCAAAATCATCACTCTGTCTGCTCGGCCCGAGTCAGCTCTGCTCGGTTGAGCAGATAACTGACTTGGTCGCTGAAGGAGCTGCTCGGGCCGTGCAAGAGATTAGTCAAGCGTCGGAATTAAGGGCTGCTCGACCGAGCACCATGAGTGCTCGGTCCGAGCAGGCCGCGTATCTGCTCTTTTCTTATTTTTGCATCTGCTCGACCGAGCAGCTGCTCTGCTTGGTCGAGTCACCTGGGAAACTCTTTCCTGAAGCTTCTGAAGCTTCTCCTCTCCTCTTGCTCTCTCCTTCACTCCTCCCATGGCTCCCAAAACTCGGCGAACTCCTGTAGAGCTTCGCCAACGAGCTCACGGGCGTGTCAAATGTGTCCATACCCAGATCGGGTCCCAAATCGCTCCAAAATCCGTGAAAATTCATAAAACACTACGAAACTAGAATATAACGTTAGAAATGCGATATCGTAGGAAAATACGGGATTTGAAATGCGAAAATGGCATGGAATGCATTGTCATGATGCTATGAAAAAGATGTAAAATATGGACACATCAAAATCCCCCAAGCTTACCTCTTACTCGTCCTTGAGGAAGACGAATACTAGGTACGCCGGGAGGAAAACCAAAAGAAATAAAAAGTAAAAATAAGGATAAAAGAGAACGGAAATGGATGGAGGGTGCTAAAGTTGTTCAGTCAGATCCCAGGCCTAAGCAGTATATCATGACGCTCTGAATAGTAAAAATACATGCTAATGGCACTTCCAAGTTTTACAGATAATATGTACAACATGCAATATAGACAGAAGGTAGGGATCTACTAATAATGCCATCAACTCATATCAATCTCATGCAGTCCATAGTGTCTAGTATAAAAGGAGTTGGCAATGCACTTTTCAATCACGGATACACAAGGAGAATATAGAAATCACATAGCATGCAGTAGAGAATGGAAAAAATCATGCTATCCAGTTATTTATTTCGAGTCATGAAAAATCTCCAAAAACTAAAGTGTTTCGTACAGTTTAAGTATTATCAAATCTCTCCATTATGCACCATCTCCACTCTAATGTCATACTCACTCAAATGATCAGTTGGTTCACCCCCCAAGCTTAGCTTGAGGCATCGCATCTAGGAATAGGATATGGAATTTTTTGTCTTTTTCCCAGTATATGTGATAGCTTCTAATAAAAGGATACAACACGATTTTATCCCTTTATTTTATTTCTTCTTCTTTTCTTTTTCACATATATATATACATTTTTTTTCATTTCATTTCATTTAGAAGCTATACTTTTTTTCTTTTTGGAATATTTGGGAAGTAAGATGCGGTAAGGGTAGTTGTAAGGATGAAACCAACTGATATGTAGAGAACTGTAAAGATATGTGGAGAAGGAAAATAATGAATCTCTCGATTCACTCATAAGAGGTGCACAACGGTTTAATGAGATAATACTCTAACTAAACTCATAACCAGCATGGATATTTTTATTCATCTAGATGAACACTGAAAAAGCATGCAGTAATAGGCACAATGACATAAAGCATGCAAACAGAAGTGAATACGATATAAAGCAGATGCTCCAAGTGTTCTAGTGATGCATGAATCTAGGTGCATTACCCAACATAGCGCATACTAGATACTATTTCATGCATTTGATTTTCAATTCATTTCAGGCATTAAATCAGATAGATCGGCAAAAGAATATGCACGCATATATAAAGTATAACTGAAACTACCCTAATAGCATGTCATCAGATAGTAAGCATAGTGAGTAAATACTAAAGCTACGAGAAGTATCATCATGCAGAACATCCTTAGCATAAAAAGAAAGAGGGCGGAGAAAATAGGAAAATGAGAAGTGGAATGAATGCATGGCAAAAAAACAAGAAAACGTGATGCAGAATGAGAAAAAAACAAGGAGGTGGAAAAGTGGTGGAAAAGTAAAATAAAAACTGAAATAGGGAAGAAAATGTAAAAGAAAAAATGAAAAATAATGCGGTAGCGCTCATCCCCCAAGCTAGACCCAGCAGTGTCCTCACTGCTGAGAAAACGCTGGTAGGCGGGAGATGATGCTAAATAAGGCGGGTGGGTGGGGGATATAAAAATAGAAAATGTGCAAAAAGAAGTAAAACATGACATGATGCAATGATGAAGAAAAATGATGCATGTGTGGGTCCTCCCCCAAGCTATCTAAGATCAGGGTCCCGAACAGACGGATGTGCACAATAAAATATGAGGGAGGCAAAAAAATGAGGTGGGGGAAACATCAAGCAGAGGCACCACCCTCTGAGGGTGGTGATGGGTCCCATTGCTGTGGGCCAGGAGATGTGGGTGGTGTGGGTGGGTCAGTTCGCCAATGCCTAACTAGGTTGCGGAGGTGCGGGATGTCCTGTTCAACAGAATGTCTAGTAATGCCGCCTCCCTGACGTATGAGTAGGAGCATGGTAATGAACTGATCTCCCTGGTCAGCGTCACGGAAGGTGACATCATATAATGCGTCGCCGATCTGAAGAGGCTCAGGGGGGAGTGGGGCGGTGGGTGGCAGAGGTGAAGTGGTGGATGATTTGCCAACAGTATGGTTTTGAGTGGGCGAGCATGTACGACGAGTACGCCGAGTAGGCCTAGGGTTTGTTGTGCCGGTGTTGGTGGGTCTAGCACGGCGTGGAGGCATTTTGCTGGCATAATAAAAGCGCGCGGTGGTGCGTAAAGTGTATAGGGGGAAGAAAGTACCGACAAGAATGAGACGGCGTTGCGATCGGTCACGTGACTGCTGCTGATCGGGAGTGTCTCCCAAGCTAATCCCGGACGTGTCTTCTGACATAGGCAAATCGTACCTGAAATAGAGACAAGAAAAACGTCAGTATATTAAACGTAAAAAATAGGGGAAATGCTGAATTGGGGTTGCTCGACCGAGCAGCTTTACTGCTCAGTCTGAGTAATGATGTACGTTGGGAAATCATGAACGAGCGCAAACTGTGCTAGGTCGAGCACCAATGGTGCTCGACCGATCATGTGGAGATGCCTTAGGGGATTTGGCTATCGGGCAGCGGGGAAGGGGGAAGGGGGGAATTGGGTGGGAGATTAGAGGGGAAAAACAGAGGAGGAGGGGGGGAAGTGTCGGGGGAGGGGCTTGAGGTGGGCGGCGCTATCGGCGGCAGCGGTGCCGGCGGTGGCTGCCGTCGAGTAGAAAAAAGGAAGGGGGAAGAGAGGGAGAGAGGCAGAGGGGGGGGGGGGAGGTTCCGACCGTACGGGAGGTGCGGGCGGAGGCGGCTGGGGGTTGTCGACTGGGCCGAGTAGAAGTGGGTAGTTCGGGGGGGTGATTAGGGCAGGACGACTAAGGGTAAGGGTTAAAGGGCGGTTTAGGGTAGATAAACAGCTCGAACCCGACTAAAAATAAGCCCCGAAATCCATCATAGCCGACTCGGACCGAGCAATCTGATTGTTCGGTCGATCTAGATACAAGATGAATTGAGACATAATTCAAACACTCCCTTCAGCCTGCTCGGTCGAGCGGGCTATTACTCGATCGAGCAGGAAACCGCTCGGACCGAGCTGATGCTGCTCGGACCGTGTAGACAGAACGTCATTTTCTCCAAGTGTTGATGAGCCTGTTCTACTCGACCGAGCAGTCGGATGCTCGGTCGGGTCGATGTCTGCTCGAACCGAGCAAGTGCTGCTTGGGCCGTGTAGATAGAGTGATGACTCTCCTTTGTTTGGGCAACCCTGCGCTGCTCGACCGAGCAGTCGAGTGCTCGGTCGAGTCGATATCTAATCGGACCGAGCTGATGCTGCTCGGGCGGTGAAGACAGAGTGATGATTTGTTCCTCTTTTTCGTTTTTGCGCTGCCCGACCGAGCAGAGTGGCTGCTCGATCGAGCAAGCTATATCTTCTTTTCAGCTCCTTTTCTTTGATCTGCTCTTCAAAATTGCTGCTCTCCTCCAACTTTCTTCCATTTAAAACATCGATTTGCGTACCCCTTCATATTCAACCTGTAAAGGGGAAGAACCCATCAAATTTTTGTGTTTTTAAGAGGAATGAATATCCCTTTTATTTGGTTTTCTTAGATAGATAGAGTAAAAAAATAAGAAGTTGAAAAAGAAAATCTAAGGTATAATAGATTGGGTTGTCTCCCAATAAGCGCTCGTTTTGAGTCATGAGCTCGACTTCCTCAAGTTTTTCAACATTCGGCAGGGGATCCCTCGAGGAAGTTTGTCTCCTCTTGCTTTATTGGTTCTCCTGCTCTGTATGGTTTAATCCTCTGGCCGTTTACCTTGAAATTTTTGTTTTTTCCTTCGAGCTCAACAGCACCCCTCGGAGATAAACCTACTATCTTGTAAGGGCCGGACCACCTTGACTTTAATTCCCCGGGGAAGTGGTGTAATCTTGAATTGTAGAGGAGTACCTGGTCACCAACATCATGGTGAACCACCGTGATGTTCCTGTCATGATAGACCTTGGTTCTCTCCTTATATATCCTTGCATTCTCATAAGCGTGTCGCCGAATTTCGTCAAGATCATTGCTGTGTAGGGCTCGTCTCGTGGCGACACTTTGGTAGTCAAAGTTCATTTTCTTTATTGCCCAATACGCTCTGTGTTCCAATTCTACCGGAAGGTGGCAAGTTTTTCCATACACTAGTCTGTAGAGGGTTGTGCCGATGGGAGTTTTGAAGGCAGTGTGATATGCCCAAAGGGCGTCGCCCAACTTGTGCGACCAATCCTTCCTCGAGGCGCTAACTATCTTCTCCAGGATTCTTTTGATTTCTCTGTTGGATACCTCCACTTGGCCACTAGTATGAGAGTGATAAGCAAGAGCGACCTTGTGATGAACTCCATATTTTTTCAGCATTGTCTCGAACTTCTTCTCGATGAAATGGCTCCCTCCATCACTTATGATCGTCTGGAGGACTCCGAAACGAGGAAAGATGGTATTCTTGAAGAGCTTGGCTACTACCCTCGCGTCGTTTGTCGGGGTGGCCATGGCCTCCACCCACTTCGAGACGTAATCAACGGCGACTAAGATGTACTTATTGCCATTACTTGATGGAAAAGGTCCCATGAAGTCAACGTCCCAACAATCAAATAGTTATATCTCCAAGATGCCATGAAGGGGTGTTTTATTCTTCTTCGTGATATTTTCCGTCCTCTGGCATTTATCGCATTTCCTGATGTATTCATTCGCATCTCTGAATATAGTGGGCCAATAGAAACCACTTTGGAGGATTTTCATCGTGGTTTTGGTGACAGCTGCATGTCCCCCGCATGGTTGATCGTGGAAATGCGATATGATGGAGGTTGCCTCTTTCTTCGGGATACATCTTCTGATGATCCCATCAGCGCATGTTCTGAACAGGTATGGGTCGTCCCAGAAGTAGCTCTTGGCATCGTGTAGGAACTTCCTCCTCGAGTAGGTCGCCAACCCGTGTGGGACTATACCGCATACCAGGTAGTTCATTATATCTGTGTACCAGGGGGCTTCAGAGGAATTCGTCGCAGATAACTGTTCGCCGGTGAAAGAATCGTCAATTGGCATGCTGTCATCTCCGTGCTTTTGAATTAACCGCGACAGGTGGTCTGCTACTACATTCTCCGCTCCTTTCTTGTCTTTTATCTCAGTATCAAATTCTTGGAGCAGGAGGATCCACCATATCAAATATGGTTTAGCATCCTTCTTGCTTAGTATGTATTTCAGCACCGCGTGGTCGGTGTGGATAATCACTTTAGACCCCAAGAGGTATGACCTTAACTTCTCGATAGAATAAACTACGGCCAGCAGCTCCTTCTCCGTAGTGGTGTAGTTCTTCTTGGCATCATCCAGAGTCTTACTTGTTGAGTATTGGACTTCTCCCTACTTGGTGTTAATGATGGGTAAACATAAATACTTGTGACTAATCCCCTATTTTGCAGTTAATCCATTGCCTAAGCTATTTATGAAGATCTACTAGCAATGGATGACTCACAAACATCATTAAAGACAAATGACATGAATTGGATGATCGTAGATTGATGATTGAAGCTCCGTAAAGACTTCAAGCTCATACGATGGAAAGAAGAGATTATTTGTCAATGTAATTTTTCTTTTATCTCTTCTAGTATGTAGCTTAGAAGTAGAACTTTGATGGAGCACTCACACACATCTACATTCAGTCATATGACTTCATTAGATCAATTGTCCTTTGATTCCAATTCAATTCTTTATTGTTTGTGCTAGGATTGTTTATAACAACCGACTGCTGAACAGTTTACAGTCGCCTGTCTCAAAAACAGTCGACTGTGTTTTGTTCTACAGTCGCCTGTTATGCACAGACAATTACAATATGTTTTGGGCCTTCACTGATTATTTTGCACAGGCTACTGTTGAACGATTCACAGGCGCCTGTCCAAATGACAGTCGACTGTGTATTGTAAATCAGTCGCCTGTCTATCCTTGCCCAAACTCTGTTTGATCTGACTTTTACGGCCAGTCGACTAATGCTGTATATACAGTCGTCTGTCTATTGGATCAGTCGACTGTCTATGCTGCAACAGTCGCCTGTCTGTAAGTCATTTCTTTGACTCAGCTCTCTGGAAAATTCTCTTGCTTTTGACAGTTGTCTGTTTAAGGATTTACAGTCACCTGTTCTGATTAACAGTCGACTGCATTTCTTGAATCAGTCGTCTGTCCGGTTTCTTGTGAGATTTCCAGTATTTGTCTAACTTACCCATCTCTCAACCAGTCGACTGTCGAAGAAATTACAGTCGCCTGTTGGTTTAACAGTCGACTGTCTTTGCTTCATCAGTCGACTGTCCACGTGGTAAGTTACCGTTATGAATTCTCACCTACCCTTGCTGACTGTGCAACAGTCGACTGAGGATTGTTCAACAGTCGACTGTCGCGAGTTCAGATTATATCCGTTGAGATTTTTCTCACGGATTTCAATTGGATTTTTGCCTATACTGTTTTGTGGATTTGAGAAAGCTATAAATAAAGCTTCTACTGTTCCATTGGAAGGTTACTCATTATTGAAAAATCTCTCAAGCTTTCATTTCCAAAGATCAAAGTTGGATTACATTTGTTGGATTACATTTTATTTGGCGGAAATTCCTTTTAAATTTGCATAAACACTATTCAACCCCCTTCTAGTGTTTTCCCCATAGACAGGGTCCTTACAATTGGTATCAGAGCGCAAGATTTTATCTCTGGCATCCAACAACAACAACATTTCTCCGCCGCCTACGTATAACAATCACGACCGTGATGGAGCGTACACACTTTTTGAAGGTCAATCTACGGTACGTCCTCCACGTTTCAATGGTACTAATTTTGGCTATTGAAAGTGTAGGATGGAGACATTCCTTAGGAGTGCTTCTCTTTGGAGAACTCTCCACAAAGAGTACATCGAGCCCGCCGAAGAGGATTTCGAGAAATGGACGACTTCCGAGAAGTCCGCCGAAGTCAACAACGCTAAAGCAATGAATGCTCTTCATTGTGCGTTGGACCCGAATGAGTTCAACAAGATATGCACATGTAAGAGTGCATATCAAATTTGGAACTATCTCATCGTTACCCACGAGGGAACGAACAAGGTAAAGCTTTCAAAGTTATATGTTGCCGTGCAAAACTTCGATTTGTTTCATATGCTGGATAATGAGAGCATTGCATCGATGTACGGACGCTTTACCGACATCACGAATGAATTGGAAGCCCTTGGCCAAATCTACACCGAACCTGAAAAGGTAAGGAAGGTCATCATGGGGATGACCTCCAAATGGGAAAGAAGAGCAATCGCCATCGAGGAGGTCAATGACTTGAAGAACTACACCGTGGTGAATCTCATTGGGACTCTTATGTCTTACGAAGTAAGACGGGATAACCGATTGAAGATTCGAGCCATGATGAATCCCTCGGAGGCCAAGAAGAAAGCTTTGGCATTCAACGCCAATTCATCATCCTCCGAAAGTGATGAATCCGAGAACGAGATGGATTTGGGTGAAATGGCCCAAATGGCGAAGAAGTTCCAACGCTTCTTCCGCAAAGGTAAATTTCCCTCAAACAAACATTTTGAGTCTACTAATGCTACTTCCTCTCTTTGTTATAAGTGTAATAAGCCAGGGCACATCAAGAGGGATTGCCCAGTGCTAAACAACAAAGAAAAGTGGAAGGCACCGAAGTACCACAAGTCCGACAAGAACAAGAGAGACAAGAAGAAAAGACTCGTAGGTACCTTCGATGACTCAAGTGATGACTCATCAAGTGATTCCAATGATGAGAAGGGTGAGAGCGCCTACATGTGTTTCATGGCACTTGAAGACCCACACTCAGATGAGAGTGATTCCGACACGGATGACACCGAGGTAACAATGGATGAACTTCGTATTGCTAAGGAAGAACTATTTGCTAAATACCAATCTTTAATGCTTAGATACACTCGCTTAAAGAAATCAAATGTTAGCAAGTCATCCGTTCCATGCATTATCAACAATGACACCATTGTTGATACTTTAACTCTTGAGAAAGCAAACTTATCTTCTCAAAATGTCACATTGAGAGATGAGGTGAATTCCCTCAAATCTCAACTAGATCAAACACATCCTAAGGATAATAGTGATTTAGTTACACGACACACACAATTGGGTTTAGAGAATGACTCTCTTAAAACCCAAGTGCACGAGCTCAAAGCACGGGTGTCCACCTTGGATACCAACATTTCTTCTTTAAAGGAGAAATATGAGCTCATGTCCTCCCGTATTGTGAGATTCAATAAGGGAAAAGGACAATTGGATGATTTGCTTGCAAACCAATTTCCGGCCACACATCGTGTTGGCCTTGGATTTGTAAAAGCGAATGCATCTAATGCTCACACCTCCTATAGTGGTGTCACTATAGATTTTGTGAGGCCTTCCTCCGGTGCATCCACAAGTGGTGTCAAAGACACTATAGGTAGCAATTCTACCAAGAATGTCACCACTTCATCTTCTCTTCCTTTTGGCAAGAAACCCACTAAGGGTGGAAACCAAAAGCAAGGCCATGCTTATATGTACACTAACACTCATCCACGTAGGAAACATCATACTTCATAAGTGGATAATCATGACACATTCTATGCTCTACACCCACGGACACGTACACAACCACACATGAGAAATACTCATGTACGTGCTCCTATAAACCCGTATACTCATACACATCATTCTTTCATGTATGCTCATCCTCCACATGTCATGCATGATCCATATGCTTCATATAATATGCATGTTGCCAAGCATACATATCATCCTAGAATGTACAATGCATATCCTCCACCACATCTCTATGCTAGAAATCATGTTCCTAAGAAGCATGGACCACATAGAAATCCAACACATATGCATGCAACTAGGAATAGGACTCCCAAGATGTACACTATTTGGGGTCCTAAGAACACTAGTATTAATGATAGGAATGCGTATGTTGATTCCCATTTTCATGATGTGATTAGAAATAATAATTATGTTGGGAAGCGGAAGTCCACTTGGACTTGGCTTCCAAAGGGCTAATCCCCTTGGACCCAACAAACAGTGGGTACCATAAGCTTATGGTATATTATATACGTACCCAAGAGAAAGAAGAAGAGCAATAAATGTCTTATTATCTCTAAAGGGAAAGGATGGATTCTTGATAGCGGTTGCTCCAAACATATGATGGGAGATTCCTCATTGCTCTCCGAAGTGATTAACATCAAGGATGGTGCAACGGTCACTTTTGGAGGTAATCAAAAGGGAACCATCATTGGAGTAGGTATCGTTGGTAATCCTTCCAAACCCTTAATTACTAATGTTTATCTTGTTAGTGGTTTGTGTCACAATCTCATTTCCATTAGTCAACTTTGTGACAAAGGGTACAAGGTTAACTTTGGAGAAGGATTGTGTACTATTGTTGACTGTGATTCAAATGTTTTATTTTCCGGTATTAGGCGTAAAAATATTTATTATTTGAGCTTGCCTAAAACCGTAGAACATTACTTAGTTGCTAACACAAGTGAACAACTATTATGGCATCGCCGTTTTGGTCATGTTCACTTCAAGCACTTATATAAGTGACCGGCGCCCCATTTACGGTTTGGACGCGGTGTCGTTTTACGCAAGTGCACGGTTAGTGTAGGGTGTGGGTTTATCGAACTCAGGGAGGTGGATGGCTTGAATGGCTACTAGCTTCGCCTAGGTTGTGAGCTAGCTACGCGGATAATGTGGGTGGAAGTGTAGAAATAAAAGAAAGAAATAAAAAAGACACGAAATGAATCCCCGCTAACACGGGCTAGAGCATTCATGACACTTGGCATTTGACTTGACCCAGGGTGAGACATTGCCCCAAAAGGTGGTACCTAGCGTCCATGGCCCGATATTCCGGTCGGTGCCTAGTACGCTAGGCCTACCCGGTTCCAGACGGTGGGCATTCCCATGTCCATTAACACCTTCCGCAGCCGGGAGCATTAAGGCCACAATGATAACTCCCAACATTTCGTCCAAACCGTTCCCACGCGCGAGGACTCGATGTCTACGCTAGGGGCGTGAGCTATGGCTAGGGGGTCAACCGCCAAGTTTATTCCCCCTTGGCCCGACAGTCAGAGGCGGTCTTTCTCCCGCCAATGAAAATGAAATACCCCCGCGTAACCCTAATGGCCAAATAGGTCGAACGTGATTTCTAGCAATACATCGAAGCGGATCTTAACTGGACAAGACACCGGACCCCAATCCCCAACACAACTAGTGTGTTACCATACGAATTGGACTCAGATTACTAGAAATCCCCATTGACACATTTCATCGAACACATGCCATGCAACCAAGCCAAATGAAACAACACAAGCATCAAT
This sequence comes from Scilla litardierei, assembly GCA_030789695.1. Taxonomy (NCBI): domain Eukaryota; kingdom Viridiplantae; phylum Streptophyta; class Magnoliopsida; order Asparagales; family Asparagaceae; genus Scilla; species Scilla litardierei. The sequence continues at coordinate 159,176,469 of CM061138.1, read as the reverse complement.
CCTACTCTAACCCGTACTAGGGTTCATCAAGAGCTACTCAATGGTGAAGAACATAAAAGAAAGCAATAAAAATGACAAACACACATTCACCATTGAGCAAAATGAAAACAATACAAAACAATGGAAAATAAGAGAAAGAAATACTTATCTTGAGTTTGAATCTTCAATCCATTACAAGACTTATTGATCAAAAGACCTAATCTAAACTAATCTAAGTCTCACAAGAGAAAGGGGCAAAAAGCCCTAAATAACTGAAGAAGATCTCCTTTCAGTCGGCCAACACCGTGTATTTATAGTCCCCTTCGAAACCCAAATGGTTTGGGTCCAAACCCGCAGAAAGATCACCACCTGATCGATTGATGAGTCAACCGATCGGGTGAGAGCTTTGAAGATTTTCAACCGGGCGCTGAGGCGAGCGGGTGGCGTGACCGGGTCGTCGTTCGAGGAATTGCGGCTACAGGTGAACCGATCGGGTGATATTTCACCCGATCGGTTGGGATTCAGTGCAATGAGACAGAGAGTTCTGTCGGTTCACCCGATCGCTGAACCGATCGGGCGAGCTGCTGCTCTTTTTTAGTTGCCGTCCAGGTAGGATACGCGTGCATCAACCGATTGGGTGGCTGTGTCCACCCGATCGGTTGAGGGCTGAAATATAGCAGTCTTCATTGTTTGATCCTCTGGATCACGCGTGACTCCTCCCGTTGCTCCGGGGGCTCATGATATCTTCTTTAACCGTCCCCAACACTGACAATCTCCTGCATTCGCACAAAAACATGAAGAAAGTGAAAAGATACAAAAACACGAAAGAACGGGTATGAAACGGTGGAAATCAACGGAAAATCACAAAGAAGACGTGCATGAATATATAGAATATAAACGCTCGTCAAAATCCCCCAAGCTGAACCCTTCCTCATCCTCGAGGAAGACAAGTGAGAGTAGGAGCTCGGAGGGCAAAATAGAGAGAAAGAGACGGAAAGAGAAAACTCCTAGATCACCTATCAGAGCCAACAAAATCAAACACGCCACACTAAGCAAGCATTCGACAAAACACAACACCAAACCAAGGAATGTGAGTCCAAACAAGTGTCGTGGGCCCACGCAGTGAAGCGCGAGTGAGTGTGGTCGTGCGCTAGCAGACGGTGTCGCTATCTACATTGTGCAATAAGGCTCCATATACACAAATCCAAGGAAAGTCCCAAATATCGATTCAATTTGAAATTGCGGTGAATATTAGCTCAAGCATGCATGAGAAGAGTATAAGAATAGAAGCGTATCATGCATCGGGGATTCCATAGCTAGGGACTAGGAAATCACCACACTATCGCCTAGGTAACCGCTAAAGAGTTCCTATGCCAAGTGTTTTCGAAAACGATGGAGGTTGAGAAGGTGTGGAGTAGAACACTCGGTGCACATTCTCGCCTTCTCTTTATTCTCGGCAGGTAGGAAAATATTCACACTGGAATTTTTTTTGGGTTTTGGGTATTTGTATATTTTTTTGAATTTTTTGCTATACATATTTTTTTTCTTTTTCTCTTTCTTTGAATTTTTGGATTATGGGATATATACATGTGTACTCTCCCAAGTGGGAGAACGGTACACGACGAGAGGATTTGCACTAAGTAAAACAAAAAAGAAATTGGAATCTACACTTGGGCAAAGGAAATATTTCTCGCAAGTTAGAGCATGGGCTAAATGGATTATCCTAGTCCTTAATTGTGGAATCCCGACACATGCGAAATGAAGTATACGATATATATATAGCATGCATATAGAAGCAGACATTAGAAGCAAATACCGCATATTCAATATCGAAGCATGATAATCTAGGGGTCAACCAAGGGTAGGTATATAAATCAAAATCACAAAGTAGAAGTACACCACTAGCTAGTCACGATACATGTCTCACAAAAAGCTAGGTGGACCCACGATGCGTGAAATGCAAGAGGACTAGGCTTCATAGGGTTAGTGAAAGTGATTATCGAATCCATAATAGGTGTGTGTGTAGTTTTGTGGCAATTCATCATATGGGATCATCTCTAGGAGAGAGAGGACAAAAGAAGAGAAGAAAAAGAAAAACACGAAGAAAACGATTCAAAAACGAAGAAAAAGGACACAAATGACGCACGAAGTGCAACTCCCCCAAGCTGAAACTTGCATTGTCCTCAATGCAATAATAGTGAAAATGGGAGGGCAATGAAAATGGGGGGTGACGCACCGACACAAAAAATGAAAACCACGAAAAACACATGAACGAAACTAAAAAAATAAAGAAAAAGAAACACTCAAATAAAAGATATAAAACACGACGAAAGAACACATAGACACAGACACACAACAACGACACACGAAAACATGCACACAAATCGATTCCCCCCAAGCTGAACGTGACAATGCTAGCGAAATGACATGATCAATGTGATGCAGAAATATGCTAGGTAAAAATCGAAAAAGGAAAGAAAGAAATCAAAATGCAGGAGAGACGGTGTGCTCATTCTCCTCGATAGAGGATGTGGGTGGAATGATAGAAGGGCTCGACATGAAGGGTTATTATGATGCAAAAGCAAATCCTAGATACGCTCCCCTCGCTAATGAGAGGAGACGATATTATTCAAATCTAAACTAGAAAGCGGTAAATTTTTACACTACTGGATTAGGATACACCTGAGCATAGGCGGATCCAAGATCTGGAGTGGGGCAGGTAGCTGCTCTAACTGCTCCTTCTGTGGCTCCGCCAGAAGCGCTGTGCCACGTGTGCCAATGGACCCAAGCAATGCACCTCCAAGCATCCCTCGCAGGTGTCCACCTGTGACCTGCAAAGGACGAGGTGCATTAGTCCATGGCAAGAAATTATTTCCCAAAATAAATGTATCCCAGAGATAATCGTCAACATGAGATGGAAAAATAATAAAAGGGTGACGAATACTCCCTGAGAATGGGTCGCTATTCTCTGTACTAGCGACGACCAAATCCTCGATCTCCATGAGAAGTGGCTCTCCAGGTGGTGACACACCGCAAAATACCTTAAGGGAAGTAGATCATGTGTCCTGCGAGAGATATGGTATGTCAAATATATACGAGTCTAAAGAAATAGGAAGTGAAAAGCGAGACTCAAAAGTGGAGTGAGAGTGAGTATGAAAATCTCCCTGAATAGGGGCAATGCTCAAGTAGATGCTCAGTCGCAGAAGAAGTGGAGCGTGATGGTAGAGGTAGATGTGGCTCGGGCTCCATGAAGTGGACGATCGTATCCAAGACCTCATGCACATCCTCCTCGACGGTATGCATAAGCTCTGTAGTCTCCTCGGTGCTCTCGTAGGACTCATGTGGGGTATCCAAATCAAGACAAGAAGTCTCCCCCACAGATCCTAGAGAAGTCTCCCCATCCTCACTATCATCATCAAAAAATGCTTCGTCATCCAAGTGGTAGTGATGGAAAAATGGGGGTGTCGGCATGAGATGTGTCTACAGTGGCCAATGGCATGGTGGTCTCAACCATGAAAGTGGGTATATCCTCCCCTTCATCCCTCTCCTTGGTGTAGGCTCGGTGATTGGTGCAATCAAATTTTGTAAGAATTGTCCTTGGTTAAACATGGCACTTTCAAGGAGAGACACGAGGCTTGATTCTTCTTGTGTTGGTGGAGGGATATAAGGTTGAGGAAATGGATGGGAGGTGTTTGGGCAATGGTTGTGGGAAAATGTATGGCCTTGGTGTAGGGGGGAGGCTCTCAAGCGTAAATGGGCAATCATAATACATGTGCCCAACCATTCCACAAGTCTCACAAACCACAACTGAATAATGATCGTATCCTCCCATCTGAGCATCGAAATTTGATCTCCACATGGTAATATCAAAGATACTTGGACAACAAAAATAAGAAAACTAGAGAGGAGCGTCAATAGTGTAAGAGAATAACAAAAATATAATATAATGGTGGGGAAAAATTTCTCGGTTATTGTATTTGTTTTTTTATGCGTAGTCTAACGAACCCAACCTAAGCTAATATCATACCGAACGCCTCCCCGGCAACGTCACCAAAAACTTGACCGGCGCCCCGTTTACGGTTTGGGCGCGGTGTCGTTTTACCGCAAGTGCACGGTTAGTGTAGGGTGCGGGTTTATCGAACTCAGGGAGGTGGATGGCTTGAATGGCTACTAGCTTCGCCTAGGTTGTGAGCTAGCTACGCGGATAATGTGGGTGAAAGTGTAGAAATAAAAGAAAGAAATAAAAAAGACACGAAATGAATCCCCGCTAACACGGGCTAGAGCATTCATGACACTTGGCATTTGACTTGACCCAGGGTGAGACATTGCCCCAAAAGGTGGTACCTAGCATCCATGGCCCGATATTCCGGTCGGTGCCTAGTACGCTAGACCTACCTAGTTCTGGACGGTGGGCATTCCCATGTCCATTAACACCTTCCGCAGCCGAGAGCATTAAGGCCACAATGATAACTCCCAACATTTCGTCCAAGCCATTCCCACGCGCGAGGACTCGATGTCTACGCTAGGGGCATGAGCTATGGCAAGGGGGTCAACCGCCAAGTTTATTCCCCCTTGGCCCGACGGTCAGAGGCGGTCTTTCTCCCGTCAATGACAATGAAACGTCCCCGCGTAACCCTAATGGACAAATAGGTCAAATGTGATTTCTAGCAATACATCGAAGCGGATCTTGAGTGGACAAGACACCGGACCCCAATCCCCAACACAACTAGTGTGTTACCATACGAATTGGACTCAGATTACTAGAAATCCCCATTGACACATTTCATCGAACACATGCCATGCAACCAAGCCAAATGAAACAACACAAGCATCAATCCTACTCTAACCCGTATTAGGGTTCATCAAGAGCTACTCAATGGTGAAGAACATAAAAGAAAGCAATAAAAATGACAAACACACATTCACCATTGAGCAAAATGAAAACAATACAAAACAATGGAAAATAAGAGAAAGAAATACTTATCTTGAGTTTGAATCTTCAATCCATTACAAGACTTATTGATCAAATGACCTAATCTAAACTAATCTAAGTCTCACAAGAGAAAGGGGAAAAAGCCCTAAAAAACTGAAGAAGATCTCCTTTCAGTCGGCCAACACCGTGTATTTATAGTCCCCTTCAAAACCCTAATGGTTCGGGTCCAAACCCGCAGAAAAATCACCACCCGATCGGTTGATGAGTCAACCGATCGGGTGAGAGCTTTGAAGATTTTCAACCGGGCGCTGAGGCGAGCGGGTGGCGTGACCGGGTCGTCGTTCGAGGAATTACAGCTACATGTTAACCGATCGAGTGATATTTCACCCGATCGGTTAGAATTCAGTGCAATGAGACATAGAGTTCTGTCGGTTCACCTGATCGCTGAACCGATCGGGCGAGCTGCTGCTCTTCTTTAGTTGCCGTCCGGGTAGGATACACGTGCATCAACCGATCGGGTGGCTGTGTCCACCCGATCGGTTGAGGGCTGAAATATAGCTGTCTTCATCGTTTGACCCTCTGGATCACGCGTGACTCCTCCTGTTGCTCTGGGAGCTCATGATATCTTCTTTAAACGTCTCCAACGCTGACAATCTCCTGCATTCGCACAAAAACATGAAGAAAGTGAAAAGATACAAAAAACACGAAAGAACGGGTATGAAACGATGGAAATCAACGGAAAATCACAAAGAAGACGTGCGTGAATATATAGAATATAAACGCTCGTCAATAAGTTAGCTAAGCATGATCTAGTCAAAGGTTTTCCTAAGATTGCTTTTAATAAGAAAAACTTTTGTGATTCATGTCAAAGAGGTAAATTAAGTAAATCTTCATTTAAGCTTAAAGAAGGGATCACTTCTAAGAGGCCCCTAGAACTTCTTCATCTAGATTTATTTGGGCCAACTAGAACCGCTTTTTTAGGTAATGCTCATTATGGATTAGTTGTTGTAGACGACTTTTCTAGATTAACTTGGGTTTCATTCTTAACTAATAAGAATGAAGCTCATGAAGAGTTTACCAAATTTGCAAAGAAGATTCAGAATCTTTTAGGATCCACCATTATCACTATTTGTAGTGATTATGGAGGAGAATTTGAGAATGAATCTTTTACTAAGTTTTTTGATGACTCCGGGATAACTCATAACTTTTCCTTTCCTCGTGCACCACCATAAAATGGTGTTGTAGAAAGAAAGAATATGACTCTTATTGAGTGTGCTCGCACTATGCTCCATGATAGTCATTTAGGACTACAATTTTGGGCAGAAGCGGTGCACACGTCATGTTATGTGCTCAATAGGATCCTAGTGAGACCCCGAACGAACAAAACTTGTTTTGAGTTGTTTTATAATAAAAAGCCTCAAGTAAAATATTTTCGTGTTTTTGGTTCAAAATGCTTTATAAAGAACACTTTTGGTAATTTAGACAAGTTTGAGCCAAGATCTGATGAAGGAATTTTTGTTGGATATTCCACACGTAGCAAAGCCTACCGAATATACAACAAAACTTCTTCAACGATTGAGGAATCACTTCATGTATCTTTTTATGAAGATTTTGATTTTCCTCATGTTGATGATGATAATGTAGATATTCTTTGTGATTCTCTTAAAAATTTTAAGATTAATGATTCTATTATTGAGACTAACACTTCTAACGAAGTTGTTAAAGTTGTTCCTAGTGATACAGGTATACCCAAAGCTTATCCGACCATTCGTAACCATCCCCATAACCAAATTATTGGAGATGTTGGTGTGGGTGTTCGAACGAGATCGAGAATTGAAGAATTCTCTCATTGCGCATTTGTCTCTACCATTAAGCCAAAGAACATCCAAGAAGCTTGTGAGGATAGCTCTTGGATAGTGGCAATGGAAGAAGAACTAATGCAATTCGAGAGAAACGAAGTTTGGGAACTCGTACCTCTTCCGAGTGGTCACCAAGTCATTAGGACCAAATGGATCTTCAAGAACAAGACGGATGAAAACGAGGTAATCACACAGAGCAAAGCAAGGTTAGTAGCTCAAGGCTACCGGCAAGAGGAAGGTATTGATTTCGAAGAATCTTTTGCTCTCGTAGCTAGATTAGAAGCTATTAGGTTGCTTTTATCTTTTGCATCCCATAAGAATTTTAAACTATTTCAAATGGATGTTAAAAGTGCATTTTAAATGGGTTTGTCAATGAAGAAGTTTATGTTTCTCAACCTCCCGGTTTTATTCATGAAAAATTTCCAAACCGTGTTTTCAAACTTAAGAAAGCGTTGTATGGGTTGAGACAAGCTCCTAGAGCTTGGTATGATAGACTTAAGACCTTTCTTTTGAATTTAGGTTTTAAAATGGGAGAGGTTGATTCTACACTCTTCATTAAAGATTATGAAAATGACATTCTTTTGATTCAAGTTTATGTAGACGATATTATTTTCGGTTCTACTAACTTTAATCTTTGTCAAGAATTTTCCAAGTCTATGAAGGAAGAGTTTGAGATGAGCCACATGGGAGAGCTCACCTACTTCCTTGGATTGCAAATTTGACAAATGGAGAATGGCACATTCATACATCAGACAAAGTACACAGGGGAGCTTATTAAGCGATTCGGGATGGAATCATCTACGAGCAAAAGGACTCCCATGAGTACTACTACTCATCTACACAAGGATGAAAGTGGAAAAGATGTATACGTTCGTCTATATCGAGGTATGATCGGTAGCTTACTTTACTTAACCGCTAGTAGGCCCGATATCATGTTTTCCGTATGCCTTTGCGCTAGATATCAAGCAAGGCCTATGGAGTCACACTTGATTGCGGTTAAACGAATATTTCGTTATCTCAATCAATCTCTAGATTATGGGTTACTTTACCCTAAGTCTAGCACATAGGAGTTAATCTCATATAGTGATGCCGACTTTGTCGGATGCAAGTCCGACAGAAAAAGTACTAGTGGCACTTGCCATTTCTTAGGAAATTCCTTAGTTTCTTGGTTTTCTAAGTAACAGAATTCGGTGTCATTGTCTACGACTGAAGCGGAATATATTGCCGCGGGTCTTGCATGTGCACAAGTTCTTTGGATGAGACACACACTTAGTGACTATGGTGTCAATTGTGATACTTGCCCTATCATGGTTGATAATCAAAGTGCTATTTGTCTTTCCAAGAATCCGTTACACCACTCCCGTACCAAACACATAGACGTGAGAAACCATTTTATAAATGATCATGTAGCTAAAAAGGACAGCATCTTAGAGTACATTGAAACCCAAAAACAAATTGCTGATATCTTCACTAAACCTCTTAAAGAAGATTCATTTATGAGGTTGCGTGGAGAATTGGGAATTATGGGTGAATCTGAAATCTAAAAGCTCAAACTTTCTTGTTATAACTCCTTTTTGAGCTCATATCATTTTGTTGCCTATCTTCATGTGCTCTATTATATTATGAGATTAAGAAAGGCAATTGTGACTTAATTGATTTCATGAGTTTTGAGATTGATTGGAGTGATTCGTGTTTCAATGGATTTATTGTTTTTATAATGTTTTTACGATGTATTTGTGATTAGAGTATAGGTCCTAGGGTGAGTGTTCTTATTCTCTGGAATTCTATCTCACTGTGCACTTCTGGATCAGGACAGACAACTGTATTTCCTTCGACAGTCGACTGCCCTACTCTATCTCCTCAGTCTGAGAACTGGTATCTTTCACACAGCCGACTGATGACTGTTTTACAGTCGACTGTTAGTTTAACAGGCGACTGCATTTTAGTCATCAGGCGACTGTTATATCTGTCGAATTTTTACAGTGTTCTCTGTTATTTTGATGAACTGTATTAATTCTCGGCCAGCCGACTGTTGAGTATATACCAGTCGACTGTCCAATGGACATGTGACTGCATATTACTTGCCAGTAGACTGCCCCTCTCTCTGAGATTTATTTTTATCACTTCATCCAGTCGACTGACATCTGGTCATCAGTCGACTGTCTTCTGTTGTGATGGTTCAAGTGATTTGATCCGAGCCGTCGATTCCTTGATCCAACGGCTCAGATTCATTCCCGAAATTTTATATTCATGAATGCGCGATCACTTCCCCACGTCGACTCTCTCTCATCCGATTCGACTGTTCGTCTTCCCGATCGATCTCTCCTCTAAACCCGTCGATCTGCTTCTCTTTGTCGCCGTCGATCACGTGCTGTCGTTGCCGTCGATCTCCTTCTCCCCGTTTGTCGTTGCTTCTATACTTGGTTTGCTTCTCTCTCACTAGCCCTTCGTTCGAATTTCTTTGCATTGATTCTCCTTCTCTCGTTTCCATGGCTCCCAACCCGAAGGGAAAAGAGAAGATTGTTACTCCTAAACGACCTAGGGCACCCAAGAAACCTATATCCAAGAAGAAAGAACCCTACAAAGCCCGAACCAAGCAAGCCGAGTCACCCGTGCTTTCTTCTTTGCAGGGTTACTCACCTTCAGCTTCTTCTAGCGATGCTCAGCCCCTGATCAAGCGTCAGCGGAAGCTCATTGATCTTGCCATCAATGAGCCTGTTACTGACGCTCCCCATCAGTCCCCTTCAGTGTCGAGTTCTTCTGAAGAGACTCCTGCCGTACCCCCCCTCTGATCCCCTAGTTCCTGTTTGCCAAGACGATCTTTGTCTGACAAAATTTCACTCTCTTCTAGGGATCAACCTTCTTAGGGAGCAGTACATTGCTTTCCACGCCTTCACTACTGAGAGGCTTTCTGACATTCTTTCTGCCACTCACCTAGTCGACCTTTTTTGCTTCTCTCAGAGCGAGTCCCCCAGAGCCTATCCATTTCTGGTGAAGCTCTTCTATGCGAACCGCGTTCGCGGTGAGTATTCGTCTACCGACATCCTCGATACTGTCGTTCAGGGAACCCACATTCAGATCACTCCCTCTTTCTTAGGGACTATTCTTAGGATTCCCTCTGTTGGTTCCCTTCCCACTGATATCTGCATCTCCGAGATTGACGATCTTGACCAGTCTGTCCTCCGGGATATGTTTCGAGAGGTACCTTTAGCTCTTGATTCGGGTGTCAGATCATCTATGTTCTGTGCGAGAGGTTAGGCTGTTCACCTAGTGGTAAAGTCCAACATCCTTCCGAGGTATGGATCATCTGACCAGCCGTCTCAGGATATCCTGAAGTGTATGTATGCTATTTTCTCTGGCATGCCCGTGAACTGGGCCGGTGTCCTCCTTGATAGGATGGATAAGGTTGAGTTCACGTCCTCCTTCTCTCACATTCCTTACGGTGGTCTTCTGACTCGTGTTTTCCGTCATTTTGGTGTTGACTTGACTCGCTACGAGCCCATGCCCTTTGGTCCTCTCCTCGACGCATCTGCAAAGTCGAAATCTTCTTCGGCTCTGTAGACTGCCTCGAAGAAGAGAAAATCTACTTCAGCTCCGTCCTCATCCACTGTTCCTCCAGCTGATCTGCCATCCACCTCTGCTCCACCATCTCGTGATATTCTTTTGGAGATGGTCTCTGGTATTTACAGATTGTTGTCCCTCTCTTTCCTCCATCAGGGAATACCCTTCCCTAAGGATTTGAGACAGTTTGTTCCCCAGATTCATGTGCCTCCTCAGCCCACTGATGACGTTGAGCCTCCTGGTGTAGCTTCTACTCAGGATGTTGCTGCTGTTGCTGCTACTGCTACTGCTACTGCTCCTTCTGACCCTCCTCCAGAGGATACACCTGCTGTCACAGAGCCTGCTTCTTCTTCTACAGCCCCTGGAGACGCTCACTCGTAGATAGGTGTTTGGGTCTTGTTATTTTGGTGCTGATTTTGTTTGTGATGGATGATGTTGTCAGTGACTCTTTATATATATGATGATGTACCTTGCTGTCGTCATGATGATGTATTTTTTTGTCTTGATCATGATGAAACTTTTTGTGATGGCCATGTAGATGACCATCCGTTGATGTACTCATTTTCTATCTATTATACATTTGACAGCGATTTTTGAATCCTAGGGCTGACTAGGACAAGCTGGTTGATAGAAAGACGGTCTGGATTTAATCTTGATGAATCGATGGTTGGGATTAAACTTTGGGATGACTGGTTTGTATTTTAACACATACTTCTTATATACATGGGTCCCATTTGATATCAACTTGCTTCTTAAATCATTTTAACTCAGAAATTATCTCGGGGATAGCAACGGGCTTTTTGGGTAAGAGGCGCTTTTTGGGGAAGGGTAAGAGGCGCTTTTTGGGGGACAGTTCCCCAAAACTCAACATGCTCTTCTCCAAAGTAGAGAGGAATCTGATTTGTCCCAAGGAAATTAAATTTCGCAATGTGAAGAACCGTTTCCTTTGTCCCCAAAGCAGATCTGAAGGTCATTTGTTGGTGTTTACGAGTTCTTGCTTGCCGCAAGATACTGATTATCTCATATCGCAAGCTTTTGCCGCAAGCATCAAGGTGAAGAAAAGGACTCGCTTGATCTTCCCCAAAGCAGATCTGAAGATCATTTGTTGGTGTTTACGAGTTCTTGCTTGCCGTAAGATACTGATCATCTCGCAAGGTACTGATCATTTGTTCGTGTTTAATTCTTCTTTCTAGAACCAAAAGCTGCATGATCTTTTGCTCTTCCCCAAAGCAGCAAGGTGAAGAAGAGGAATCTCTTTTCTCTTCCCCAAAGCAGCAAGATCATTTCCCCAAGGGCTTCCCTGAGTTCTTGCTTGCCGCAGATCTGACGGTATTTGATCTGAAGGTACTGAGTCTTACTCCTTTCTCGCACGGTCTGAGAGTGTTTGCTCATTCTTACAGGAAGAAAGCAGCAATCATTCTCGCAGGCACGGGTTCTTGCTCTTCCCCAAATCAGCAAGGGCACGGGTTCTTGCTTGCCGAATATATGAAGGTATGGGTTCGTTTAATTCTTCTTATTTGAGCTTGCAGAGATTGCTTCCGATTTTATTGGTGCAATGAACCCAGCTGGTGCAATGAACCCGGCTGATCCTAGGCTGAGAAGCTTCCTCTAATAAGTTGCACATTTGAGTTGCGAAACCAATACTTTTATATAGTACCATTTAGCAACCTCTCACTGGCATACAAACGTCTTTGTGAAGAAATAAAATTCTATTTACATTTCCAAAGGACTTCAAAGCAGTTAAATACTGATCTTATTGATGCAAATGCTTATTTCATTTTAAATGTAAGGTTTAGCAATCATGTTGTTATGGACAGCAGTAATGAAATGGCCAAATGTTTATATAGTAGATTTTTGGCATGTGAATATGAGTGCTATTAGTTACATTTGTGATGGCATATACATCAGTACATTGTTCATAAACATTTTACAAAAGAAGTTGCTGGACATCATATTAGGAGAGCAAGAGTTCATGCATATTCATCAGCATTATCAATTTTAACTTATTAAAATTTAGTTTGTCACACTTTGTCTTTATCATGCATGTTCTTATTCTACAAATTTAGTTTGTTACATTTATGTTTCATTTTCTTGGTTGGATCTAATGCTTTACTGTTTTAGACATATGATTGTATCGTTTTGGCCCAGAAGCTTTTTAGACATCTGATTGTACGGTTTTGGCCAAGAATCCCAAATATCAATACACATTCAGCTTTCTCAGTCTGCATATTGGCCCAAAGTAGTTTATCCAGTTTCTGACTGCACTATGAATTGAAATTTACTATGAACATACATGCACAAGTATATGGAGGCTTGCTATGTGAGATGATGGTGTTAACCCACAATCATTTACATTTTCAGATACTGAGGGACATACATGTACTATCAGGACATAATTATAATGATTGTTTTCTTGCCTAACTTCTAGGGACTTAAGTTGAAACTCGGAGTGGTAATTTCATTTGTATAGAGACGAGGACAACCACTTTATGTTGCCAATCTGAGTGCATATTTGAAGTAGTTTACCTCCATGCTTCTTTGAGGGATAGTACTATTTGTTGAGTCATATTCTTCTCTGTTCATTCAGAATGATTTGTGCCAACAACTTACAAGATGGAACGACTTATTCAATTGACAAATAAAAGGAATTATTAATTTCTGAACACATCCTCGATTTTGTTGTTAATATGAATTTTAGTAGGATGGATTCTTCTATTAGATTGCACGTGACAAGATAACTTGAGCCCTCGCTTGAAATATCAGACTACATTGGCTATAAAATTGACAACCTCTAGCCTTTTCTATGGCTACCATGTAACACATGTCCTGTAGGAGCTATGTATCAAAAGAAGTGCCAAAATTATATGACAATCTAGATCAAAATTTGGACTGACTTTCCATATATAGTTCTTTTTCCTAAACAATTGAGATTACAAATGTGTTCCCAAGACAACTCTTTTAAAAGCTTTTGTAAGTCACCGGTGTATCATCTGAACAGAAGAATGAGAACAAGTAACTAATTAGCAAGGGCAATAGAATAATCTTATTAAGCAAACCCGCTTCCAGATATTACCAAATTGTATTTCTTCTAGCCAGAGGCAGCTATTGCCAGTTCCTTTGCTCATGTCATTTGTGAAGTTGACCTACCATTTGACATTATGGCTGAAGCAACTTTTAAAGTTTGGGCACTCCCTGCTGCAATATTCTGATCATTTTGTTATATTTATCTGCACATTTTGTTATGTTTATTGTTATTTTTTGATTCAATATTCTTCTATATGCATGTATCTTGCAATGGTCCTAACAGCAGTGTGAATTCAGTTAGGCTCAGTTCAAGCATTTTGAAATTCTTGAATTCATTGGGGATTTTGTTTCTTTTTTGGATATACAACATCGATTCAGTATGAGATTTTATTGAGCATGACCAGACGCACAACGCAGAGTAATGTGAGTACAACTGATCTTTCTTACACTTAGAAGCCGAGTTGCTTATTGGACACTTATATATGCAGGCGCATGGTTGGTGTCATTCATTGAGCTTTTCTTGGCACTGAAAATGGGCTTTGGCTGGTCGGCAACTCTGTACCCGCAATACTTTCGGTTGTTTATGTACTGATGTGTAGCATTAGCTCTAAAATTAGATTGTATATAGTTGTTGATTGTCTATTCCAACTTTCGAGTAGTATTATTGAATTTATTGTTGCTAAAAAAAGCTATACATGGTGCCAGCTATGGCATAAATTATTCTGTATTATATAATTGATCTAGATCTAGGTTCTGTGTGAGACCATCTCAAAAGGCACGTGCGATGTTATCTATTTTAAAGAATCCCAATATAAGGCCACATTCCCAGAAACTGAATGGATTTCCATCTCATACAAAGGAGAAGTAAAGAGCAAGGACAGCAGCACGATGTTATTGATTTTTAAGAATCTCAATACAAGTCCACATGCCCAGAAATGCAGAGTTTAAGGTAGGGATACTTGGAAAATTTTGCCACCAAATGGTTGCATTCTCTTCTGATTAGACATAGTTTTGTCGAAGCACAGCAGGCCTAAGAATTGGCTCAAACATTAGGCCAAGTTCCTATGAAAATTACGAGCACCTGCTATCACAAATTTATCATTATATCAAACACAAGCAAACTCCACAATCTCTTGCTTTCAATCTTTACAATCACCAGCACCAAAAACAGTGTTGACAAAACCTCTCAACAAAAAGCAAAGCAAAGCTGCTTTCTCTCATCAATAAACGTACTCAAAGTAAACACAAAAAGAAAAAATAAATCAAGAACAATCGATCGATCAAGTGGACTTCAAGTCATGAAACATAGAGTCCCACCTTATCTCAATCTCAACACCACTGCCCCAAAACTCATTGCCATCACCGCCGCCGCCGCCCCCCAAAAGTCATGAAACATCGATCGATGGGTTTTCTGTAGATGGCTAAGATTTAATCTTGAGGAATGAACGGTTGAGATGAGTTTTTGATAGAATTTTAGGGGAAAGACATAAATTTTGGTTGAAAAGAATGTTGGGGAAAATGAAAATTTTTGAAACTTGGAAACCCGTTACTGGGAATATGAAATAACTAGTGGCCAGCTGGGCCATGACTCTCAACGAATTCGGTATGGTTTTGGATTCGCTATGTGAGGCGGTGACCAGAACCTGACGAGTCGATGGATAGTTGTAAGCACTTTTTAGGATACATGTCGAAATCTTGCATGAGTTGTCCCTGGCGGTTGCATTTGCGCGGCTTCACGTGGGTGGGGGATGAAAAGTGAATTTTAATTATTTATTTAAATTCTCTT
Source organism: Scilla litardierei (assembly GCA_030789695.1). Taxonomy (NCBI): domain Eukaryota; kingdom Viridiplantae; phylum Streptophyta; class Magnoliopsida; order Asparagales; family Asparagaceae; genus Scilla; species Scilla litardierei. Next base: position 159,161,327 of record CM061138.1, on the reverse strand, counting down.
CAGATAGTTGTCTCTCAATCTCAACAATATGGATCATGGGTTGGAGAAAGCATTTCAAGTGCCTTTATTTCATATGCCCAACATATATTGCATTACGGCTAAAAAATGCAAAATGACTTAGTAATCTATTTACGTATCCCATATTTCTGAAGGCCCTGTGTTGAAGGCGTCCACGCGTTCGCGCTGAAGGCATGAAATAATTTTTTGGGGAGAAGGTGCCCGGGCCGAAGGCGCCCGCTAAATTTTTGTTCGTCTAAACTTTGTAGGTGGAATAATTTTGGGGTGAACAAAGATATTGAGGGGATATCTTAAATTCGGCGCCTGCGCCGAATGCGTCCGCTAAATTTGTGTTCGTCTAAATTTTGTAGGGGGAATAATTTTTGGGTTGAACAAAGATTTTGAGGTGATATCTTAAATGAACCGTGCCTGAGGGCACGGGTTATGACTATCTATTATACATTTGACAGCGTTTTTTGAATTATAGGGCTGACTGGGACAAGATAAAGAGTGGCTGAGATTTGATCTTGGTAAATCAATGGTTGAGATTGGATTTTGTGAAATTTTTTGGTAGAAAATACACTGGGAACATAAACTTTGAAATTAAAAGTGCCTTGGAAAGAGTGCTGAAATTAAATTTGGGGAAAAGTGCCTTGGAAATCTAAACTTTGAAATTAAAAGTGTCTTGGGAAAGATTGTGGAGAATCATAATCGATTAAATTAAACAAAATAAAAAATTTAGCGTAAAACAATTTAGCAGAACAACAAATTAGCGTAAAAATTCCCTGATGTTTGTTGTTCCGGCGCCTGCGCTAAATTTTTTATGCTAATTTGGTGTCCCGCGCCGAAGGCGCGGGCGTCAAATTTGTTGTTCGACGTCGAATTTGTTGTTCTGCGCCGAAGGCGCCTGCGCCGAATTTGTTGTTCCACACCGAAGGTGCATGTGCCGCTAAATATTTTTACGCTAATTTATTGTTTTGTTAAATTTTGGCTGTGGAAATAATTTTCGGGAAACAAATATTTCGTGGGGGAAATAACATGCGCCCGCGCCGCGCTAATTTTTTACAAAGATTTGTTGTTCTGCACCGAAGGCGCGGGCACCAAATTTGTTGTTCGACGCCGAATTTGTTGTTCCACACCGAAGACGCCTGCGCCGAAGGTGCCCGTGCCGCTAAATATTTTTACGCTAATATATTGTTCTGTTAAATTTTGGCCGTGTAAATAATTTTTTGGGGAACAAATATTTCGCGGGTAAAATGTTAAATGATCTGTGCCCGCGGGCACGGGTTATGACTAGTATATCTATATATGATGTTGCTGTTTATCATGTGTCACACTATGCTATACTGTTTATCTTATCTGTGTGATGTATGATATGTCGTCTCCATTCTCTTTGATGTGCTTTTGAGACAATATATGGATTTGATATTGGTTATTTCATGCTATCTCTGATGTGATGAAATTTTTGAAATTATTTTCATTTCGTATATCTAAAATGTTGATATTGGACTTCAATTCCATTACTCACATGTGTATATGATGTGATTTTATGAGTTTTGATTCGATATATCTTTATACTCCTTGATTGTTGTTAGTTCGTATTTAGCACTATTATTGTTGTTGTTATTTGCTCCCACCTTTTTGGATAATGCCATAGGGGAAGAGAAATAAACATATAAGATTCATAATGGATGTGCTAAGTATGTCCTAATGCTTGAATCTAAGATTTATGTTGCCTTAGATTCAGGGGGAGTAAGATTACAATGAATACGGATTTTATTTCCTAGATTTCTTGCATTGAATTCATTCATATCTCACTTATTTGCTTCAATTGTTATGTAGATGCTCTAATATTTGTTAACTAACTTGATTGGCATCTATGTAGGGGGAGTAAGTTTTCATTGCGCACAATTATTTATCTTTTTGTTTATATTTGTTTGTCATCATAAAAAAGGAGGAGAATGTTGAGTATTGGACTTCTCCCTACTTGGTGTTAATGATGGGTAAACATAAATACTTGTGACTAATCCCCTATTTTGCAGTTAATCCATTACCTAAGCTATTTATGAAGATCTACTAGCAATGGATGACTCACAAACATCATTGAAGGCAAATGACATGAATTGGATGATCGTAGATTGATGATTGAAGCTCCGTAAAGACTTCAAGATCATACGATGGAAAGAAGAGATTATTTGTCAATGTAATTTTTCTTTTATCTCTTCTAGTATGTAGCTTAGATGTAGAACTTTGATGGAGCACTCACACACATCTACATTCAGTCATAGGACTTCATTAGATCAATTCTCCTTTGATTCCAATTTAATTCTTTATTGTTTGTGCTAGGATTGTTTATAACAGCCGACTACTGAACAGTTTACAGTCGCCTCTCTCAAAAACAGTCGACTGTGTTTTGTTCTACAGTTGCCTGTTATGCACAGACTATTACAATATGTTTTGGGCCTTCTCTGATTATTTCGCACAGGCTACTGTCACACAGGCTACTGTTGAACGATTCACATGCGCCTGTCCAAATGACAGTCGACGGTGTATTGTAAATCAGTCGCCTGTCTATCCTTGCCCAAACTCTGTTTGATCTGACTTTTACGGCCAGTCGGCTAATGCTGTATATACAGTCGTCTGTCTATTAGATCAGTCGACTGTCTATGCTGCAACAGTCGCCTGTCTGTAAGTCATTTCTTTGACTCAGCTCTCTGGAAATTTCTCTTGCTTTTGACAGTCGTATGTTTAAGGATTTACAGTCGCATGTTCTGATTAACAGTCGACTGCATTTCTTGAATCAGTCGTCTGTCCGGTTTCTTGTGAGATTTCCAATATTTGTCTAACCTACCCATCTCTCGGCCAGTCGCCTGTCGAAGAAATTACAGTCGCCTGTTGGTTTAACAGTCGACTGTCTTTGCTTCATCAGTCGACTGTCCACGTGGTAAGTTACCGTTATGAATTCTCACCTACCCTTGCTGACTGTGCAACAGTCGAATGAGGATTGTTCAACAGTCGACTGTCGCGAGTTCAGATTATATCCGTTGAGATTTTTCTCACGGATTTCAATTGGGTTTTTGCCTAAACTGTTTTATGGATTTGAGAAAGCTATAAATGAGCTTCTACTGTTCCATTGGAAGGTTACTCATTCATTGCAAAATCTCTCAAGCTTTCATTTCCAAAGATCAAAGCTCTCAAATCCAAAGCCCTAAGTATTTCCATATCTTGTTCTCTTGCTCTCCAACCTAGAACCAAAGAGTGATCTTCTAGGCAATTGGTGCAGTCAAGAGAAAGGGATTTTCTTTTTCCTCTTTTCCAAGAGAGTTCTTCAACACACATCACACACCTCTTTCAAGTTCTACTTCAAGGCATAGGTGATTGTAAGTGTTGCTTTCATTATTTCATAACATTCGTTATTTGAGTTGTGCTCTCGGTTGTAAGAGTGGTTTTGCTTGCTCCCTGGTTGTGGGAGTCAAGGACATCGATTGTATTCGATTGCACTTGTAGGATTGTTACAAGTGGGCATTAAGGAAACCTCAAGTTAAGGTTCTAACTTGAGTATCCGGTGGTATCCAGGTGGTAGGGACGTAGGATTACCGGGAACAAGTCGGGAGTTGACTTGGGTAATACAAACCCTTGAAACATCTCTGCGTTTGCGTGTGTTTCATCTTGGGTTGTTTTTCTATTCCGCACTATTTGTTGGATTGCATTTTATTTGGCGTAAATTCCTTTTAAATTTGCATAAACACTATTCAACCCCCCTTCTAGTGTTTTCCCCATAGACAGGGTCCTTACATTACTGGCGTAGTATATGGCATGAAGCTTTCCTTCTTTCCTTTGGCCAAGAACAACTCCCACTGCTTGGTCACTAGCATCACACATCAGCTCAAACAGCAGATTCCAATCTGGCGGATGTATAATCGGGGCTGAGATGAGAGCTTCTTTTAACCTATTAAAGGCTAGCAACCAGGTGTCAGTAAACACAAAAGGAGCGTCCTTAGCAAGGAGCTCTGTGAGAGGGCGAGCAATATTAGAAAATCCTTTATAAAGCAGCGATAAAAATATGCGTGCCCAAGGAAACCCCAGATGCCCTTAAGGTTAGTGGGGGGGCGGTAAACTCTTAATAACTTCGATCTTGTCTTTATAGACCTTAATTCCTTTGGAGGTGATGACGTGGCCAAGCACAACCCCTTCTGTCACCATGAAATGACATTTTTCCTAATTCATGGTTAGATTATTGTCATGACACCGTTCTAAAACCTTGGATAAATTGGCTAGGCAATCATCGAACTTGGTGCCATAAACAGAAAAATCGTCCATGAAGACTTCCATAATATTTTTAATGAAGTTTGAGAAAATAGACGTTATGCACCTTTGAAATGTGGCAGGTGCATTACATAGCCCAAACGGCATTCTTCGGTAGGCGAATGTGCCATATGGGCATGTGAACGTTTTCTTTTCTTGGTCTTCCCGATGCAACGGGATTTGGAAGAATCCTGAGTATCCGTCTAAGTAACAAAAGTATTTGTGTTTGGCTAAGCGCTCAAGCATTTGGTCAATGAAGGGTAGAGGACAATGGTCCTATCTGGTGGCCTTATTGAGTTTCCTATAGTCGATACACATATGCCAACCGGTGACAGTCCTAGTGGATATTAGCTCTTTTTTTTTGTTCCTGACGACTGTCATGCCCCCCTTTTAAGGACAACCTGCACAGGGCTAACCCATTTACTATCGAAAATGGGATAAATAATATCGGCCTCTAATAGCTTCAAGACCTCATTCTTCGCTACTTCCTTCATATTGGGGCTTAATCGCCTTTGAGGCTCAATGGAAGTGGCCCCCTTATCTTCAAGATGAATCCTATGGGTGCATATGGTTTCGCTGATGCCCTTCAAGTCAGCGATGTTATACCCTATTACTTTTCTATGGGATCTAAGGATTTTTAGGAGGCTTTCTAGCTAGAGCTCGGTGAGAGTTGCATTGACAATAATGGGGTATGTGGAGTTCTCGCCCAAGAAAGCATATTTCAAATTAGCAGGAAGAGGTTTTAGTTCTACCTGAGGGGGCACTGTACCCCCGTCATCTCTCACCTGTGAGAAGGATGCGTCCTAAATTTCTGGTTCGGGAGGTGGAAACTCTTCGTTGGCGGAATCATAGGAAGAGCAGGGAGACGATGGTACGTCATGGCAAACGTCCGCAGATTCCATTTCCATAGTACACTTGTCAACAGAGGTAAGGTATTCAGGTACACGATTACTATTAAACATAGAGCTTGGAGAACTTCCCTGGTCAATGTCATTTTGTAATGGCGAGGGGTCTGTGTACTCCTCACAGGCGTGTTCTTCACATGTCGCAATCTGTGGGATGCTATCGTTGTAGAAGCATAGTGTGTCTCCCTCATATCGCACATAGACTCCATCAGTGACGGGGACACCATCTAAGGCATCCGCATTGTGGAAAGCTTTTGCAATAAAAACTGAGAGTTCTCATGTAACCGGGGCGTCTGTAGGGAGTCCACTGGACCATGGGCCCATACATCGGCCACCACACTTTCCATTATATGCAATAACCGAAAATCGTTCAATGGCCCTAATTAATGAGTCTCTCTCTAGTTTGCATCAATAGGTAAGGCTTCAATGGTCTGGAGGAACATCACGTCCTCTTCGAAGCTTATATGGATGTCGCCCTCAATGGTACATGTATCAGAAACCTTGTTCATTATATAATCATGACCAATTGCTGATTTACGTTACCTACAACTTAGGTTCCTGATCCGATAAACCGAACTGCACCAATCAATTCCCTAGCTGCACATTCAACCATAGAATCATCCATATATGAATCATGAAGACCATGTAGATGATACGGAGAAAAGCTAAACTCATCTGAGTCACTGTCAGACTCACTGGTCCACTGTACTTGCATCACCATCTCCGTCAAGTCTGATTAGTCAAGAATGATCACTATCTGGAGGGAGATGTTAGTAGCGAGGTAGCAATAAAAAGAGAATAAAAAGGGTGGAAAGGCGAGAAATGGAAAGATTTGCTAGCAAACTTCTCGAAATAAAGAGTAAACTGAGATACACTATTGCCATCTCCGGCAACGGCACCAAAAACTTGACGCACCCGAAACCTACACCTAGATTCCACCCGGCGGTTTTACGGTCGCCGGGCATGGTATGGCCCCTAGGTGTCAATTCTGGGCTCTATCTGCAAGCGGACGGTGTCAAATTATAGTATAAAGTATGTCGGATCCTACAGGGACGGTGACAATGTATTTGAGTTCTCAGCTTACTTTTATATCTCGAAGTGAGATAGCTATCGGGTTGAGAGAATTGGTTGTGGTGATGTTGTTGTTTTAATGATAAAAAGGACTAGGGTATTAGGGATCACCGCTAAGACCGTCGGGGATCGATGTTGGAATAGAATCCTTACGTTGCATTAGGGTTAGGGGATTAATATCCCAATTCGTACCACTCTCGTGGGTTAGAATTGCGAGGTATTTTGGTGGCTCTCATTGACGTAATAGCGGTAGCCGTCAACGTAGCGATATAGTTCGTCGGTGGATCCTCTCAAGGCACGAGCCGGGCATGGTCACGAGCCTTGGTTGGATCCACCGATTTCCCTATTCGAATCATAGAGATACCCCTTAAGCACATCAATTCCACAGACAGTGGGCATGATCTCAGTACGGGTTATCCCAGGGATTCGGTAAGATCGATCGAAATACTCCTCTTTATTCCCGATTCAACCTAGGGATTCAGATCTACATCTCCCCCCCAGGGTCTTAGGGCTAACCCATCAACCCTAGAAGAGACTACTCACTCATGACGATGCTGACGAATAAAAATACAATTTTTGAGAGAGAAAACATTATAGAAAATCGATAGAATGAAGATCGAGAAACTTACGTGCCAGAGATGAAGAAAAATAGCAGGCAATAGATCCAAAGAAAAACCAAGATTCCCAAACGCGAGAATAGAAAATAAACTTCCCAAAAATTCAATCCAATAATCTTCAAGAGTTTTAATCTAGATCTAACAAGTTTCTCTCTAATCTCCTCTCCAAAAAATTAATTCAAAAACTAACAAAGCATCCACACCCTGAAATGCTGTCGCAGCTCCCCACTTCACTCCATCAAGCACGCAACAGACGGCTCGAAAACTTTCCAAAAATGGCCGTCAGAATCGTCGACCGAGTCCGTGACTCGGTCGAGTAGGCTGTTGCTCGATCGGTTACTCGGGCCGAGCAGCTGTACTGCTCGACCGAGCACGACAATAAATCGCACTCCTCCAAAATCATCACTCTGTCTGCTCGGCCCGAGTCAGCTCTGCTCGGTCGAGCAGACAACTGACTTGGTCGTTAAAAGAGCTGCTCGGGCCGTGCAAGAGATTAGTCTAGCGTCGAAATTAAGGGCTGCTCGACCGAGCACCGTGAGTGCTCGGTCTGAGCAGGCCGCGTATCTGCTCTTTTCTTATTTTTGCATCTGCTCGACCGAGCAGCTGCTCTACTCGGTCGAGTCACCTGGGAAACTCTTTCCTGAAGCTTCTGAAGCTTCTCCTCTCCTCTTGCTCTCTCCCTCCACTCCTCCCCATAGCTCTCAAAACTCGACAAACTCATGTAGAGCTTCGTCAATGAGCTTACGGACGTGTCAGATGTGTCCATACCCAGACCGGGTCCCAAATCGCTCCAAAATACCTGAAAATTCATAAAACACTATGAAACTCGAATATAATGATAGAAATGCGATATCGTAGGAAAATACGGGATTTGAATGCAAAAATGGCATGGAATGCGATGTCATGATGCTATGAAAAAGATGTAAAATATGCACACATCAGGTAGCTTGAACATACAGATGTTCAAAGCAAGTTTCTTCATATAATTTGTTGAGTCAACTCAAGGTTGTATCGAAAATGGTTTCGATCCACAAGATTCGAAACTTCGATCAAACTTTTTGACTCGAAGATGAGTGCACGAGCGGTGCAAGACCATGTATCCAAATCAGATCTTGAGTCAAGCAACTTGTTGAGTCAACTCAAGGTTCTGAAGCTCAAGTGTTTGGATACACGAGGTGCTTGCATAGCTGATAATTTTTGTTGGGAAAGTATTGTCTAAATATGATTTTGAATGGAGAAGGCATTGAAGAAAGTCGGTTGAGAAAGAAAGTTTTGACTATGATAAGAAAAGACAAAAGTAGGAAGAACTGAAAATGTGACATATTTGATGTCACGATTAGGAGAATTATTATACAAAAGGAGAACCCATTTTGGCGAATGTTGTCACTTTGTTTCTGAAGCAACGTCTCTGTGTGAATGTTTTGTATAACGATATTGTATTATATATTAATGCACAAATATGCAAGTTATAGAAACTTTATCTATGGCAAAATAGACTAGGTTGTACTGATGAGAACAGACTTGACAAGTCACATAAAGAGAGTTTTGATCTCTCGTATTATGAGTCGAAAGACACTTGTAAGTCTTGTCTCAGTGGTATGATGATCAAACTCCTTCTGTAAGACAATGGGAGAATGAGTTGGAGAACTCACAATCTTATACATACGGATGTATCCAGACCCAAGTCTAAATCTGTCTAGCTATGTTATACTTATTTTATTACGACACATGTTCTTGATGCAACACAAATCTGATAAAATAAAGTACACAGTGATAGAAGTATTTGAGCTGCTTCGATCAGATCGAAGAGTCAAATACTTAGCTAAATAATTCATGCGTAATTAAAAGAAAATGAGATTTTCTCTTAGGTCAAGTCTCTTAACGCATTGATGTGTTGGAGAGCATGAATCGCACTCTGTTAGACATGGTGCGATATATGACAAATGACTCTGAGTTACAATCCTCCTTATGGGTTAAGCCCCAAACAAATAGTGCCTAAGTTCTTGATAAGGTTCTACGAGGACCTTATCAATATGATATTTCTCAAATTAATGGTTAGGAAGTTAAAGGATTACTCGATTCTCGTGAGACGAAAAGTCGAGTAAGACATAAGAAATGACTTGATGAAATCCGAAAAAGGCCCGTGCATGTAATAAAGTATGGACTTTAGTTTACGTGCCCAAGGAAAGTGTTCTTTTGGCTGCAAGTTAATCTTCGAGACAGAAGATTAGTGCAGATGGAAAAGAGTGAAGTACAAAATATACTGGTTGAGAATAATTATCATTAGAACTCCTATAAACGGATTGTGATGAAATTTTATCACCAACAGCTGTATACAAATCTATTCGGATCAGAATCGATATAAATGCTCATGATGACCATGAAAATTAGTGTATTAATGTATAATCTGTTTTCTAAATATGATTTAGAAGAACAGACTTATATGAATCAGCCAGAGAGTTTTCAAAGACAGTGGGAGCAAATTAAAAGCATGCGAGGCATCAAGGAGAAGGAACATATATTTTGACAAAGTGGTCAAAGACTTTGACACTTTATCAAAAATTATTATGAACCGTGCAGTTGACCGGTAACTATGTAGGATTATTCTCGTAGGTACGATGAGCTGGATGAGATCCATGCAAATTAACTATTATTGATTCCAAGAGACCAAGGAAATTATTTGGATGAGGTTCAAATGTGTGATCTAACATGAACATAAAACTCTTTAAGTCTATAACTAAAGATGGTTTATGTAGCGACTGGTTTTGCATGTATTTGGATTATCTATATTATATATATGTTTTGGTGGATTTTCTCCTTATGTGTGGTTTTCATCTCCGTAGCTTTCGTTTTCGTTCGTTTCGTCATGATTTTCTAGTCTCTTCCTTATATCGTTGATCTTGGAGTAAGTCACTCATGACGAACTTCAAATCGCTCATATTTTAGAGTTAGAGTGATCTTAGAAGCCATAGAAATCTTTCCGAAGCTTCGCGCTTCAATTCGGCACTTTTCGTGCACTTTAGTTGGTTCAAGAAGGGGAACCAACCGACTAGATTGAGATCTAGTCGGTCGGCAACTCTTCTCAAACCGACTAGTTCATTAAATCAATAATTCAGAAGTTACTGTTTACTCTTAGTCGGTCTAAGAACAACCACCGACCGACTAGATGCGCAACTAGTCGGTCAGAACTTGCTCTCAGACCGACTAGTTCCTTTGATTAATTTTACCTAAGTTACTGTTTATCGTTAGTCTGTCTAAGAACGTCTTTCGACCGACTAGGTTGCAAAGTAGTCGGTCAGCCATTGTTCTTTAACCGACTAATTCATTGACCATTTTGACGACCTGAGTTACTGTTTGGTGTTAGTCGGTCACAGTTAGTCGACCGACCGACTAGTTCTTGAACTAGTCGGTCAATAACCCTTCTTTGACCGACTAATCAACCCAGAAACCTTAATTTTTGGGCGGCTGCCGGTTCATCCCTATAAATAGCCGATCAGTTTCTTCTTCTTTATTTTTCTCCTCTAAACCTAGTTCTTCCCCATTGATTCCCCTTCAATCCTAAACCCTTCCTCCTTCCTCTTGAGCCATTCCTTCATCCCCCGAGCTCCCCTCACGCATTCTAGCACCGGCCAATACCCCTAGGCCGTCGGCCTTCCCCAAAACCCCATCAAACCTCATTTTCTCCAGATTTTTCCATCCATTCCAGATCTGAACCGTGGTTCCCCGGATCGTTTCTTCCGTTGTCGTGCTTGCTCGGCATCGATCTTCCGCTTCCTACGGTAGTGTTCGAACCTTTAATATTTTCATCACCCACATTTGATATTGTGAAACCCTAATAAAAATGGAGATTAGACGTCGTAGGATTCGTTTATAGAACCGGATTTAGATATCATTTCTAATGTTGTTTCTCCAAAACAGTGATCCATTCTCCGTAGATAACAATTTTGTGTGACGAGCTTGTCGATCGTCAACCTTGGTGCCAGGCAAGTGAAACTTGCCACTAGTGATTTAGGCCATGTCTTAGGCCATTATCTTGTTGTAGGCGTAAAAGAGACTAGGCGACGAAATGATACCCGCCTAGGCGCAATTTTAGGATCTAGCTTGACAACGAGGCTAGATCCGACATCCTTAATTGTTTGCATCTTATCTGTCACCTTTTAATACTATAACTGTACGCATTGCATTATAACTCGCCATGTCATCCATGCTATCCATGTTGAATGTCGCATTCGTAGCATACGCTACAATACTTATGTTTCCTGGCTCGTGTTCCAGAAGCGGGCCACGTGTGTTGGTCGATAGCCAATGCCCGATCTACTTGTTTCTGGCTAGGCACCTGCATTGCAGGCATAACCCTAGGCCAGGCTAGGCACCTGCTTTTTAGCGGGCACAACCCTATGCCAAATACACTTCCTGGCTCGTGATCCAGAAGCGAGCATTCCGTGTTCGGGGGTAATGCCCTGGCTCGATACACGTGGAGGGGTAGGGATAAGCGGTCACCTGAGCTTACGAGTTGGTCCGATCAGCCACTCTAGCCAGCAGACGAAATCTCTGTGCACAACTTGTTTACTTGACGTGTTCACTTGACGTGTTTACTTGACGTGAACTACTTGACTTGTACTTGTCCGTGTTTTTACTTGTAAAACTTGTTATCCATGCCATACTTGCTACTTGCTACTTGTACTTCCATTTACTTGTCACTTCCATACTATACTTGCCATGTTATGCATCATACTAGAACTGCTAGTTTGCTAGTTTGCCTTCACTTTCGTTTCCTTGCTCAAGTCTTGTTAGACTTGCTGACATATGCCCCTTTACTCTTTTGGGTGACACATGTTAGATCCCGAGCCTGAGAGTGCTGCGGAGGACGTGGTGTTTGCTGACGCTGAGTCAGAGCCTGCATTCGTTGAGGAGTACGAGGACACGGGCGATCAGTCGTAGAGACTGTTTGTGTTGTTTAGACTGCTTTTGTTGTCGGTGCGTAGCACCAATACTTTGTGCTGTGTCGGCTTTTGTTGGCCATGTTTTGGGCCTAGACTCTTTCTTTTAGCCTGGTGGCTTTTCTGGATGTTGAACTTAATTTTAATGTTTGGACATTGCTGAGATTTGGGATTTTATTTCTGTATCTCCATGTGTTATTATCTTGTTCTGCTCGTGGTTACAGGGACCTGCATATGTTTTATTGACGCTTATCAGGCGTGTAGCTTCACAGCTCCACGTCTGTGCGGACCTTCTCACGTCTCACCTCCATTTTTGGGAAGCGGGACGTGACAGGTTTTGTTGGTGGCCAATGCAGGTCCTCTTCTGTAACTGCGATTACCGGAATAACGATAATAATATTAGAATGTCCAATAAACTAAGTTCGACATCCGAGTCATAAGCTATGAGTCTAATTTGTTTTGTTTTCTGCTTCATTAGATGGCAGGAAATTGATTTACCCGTGGTGGTGGTAGCGCGCCCCCTCATGACGAGGAGCCTGAGCGGGAGCCCACCAATGGGGAGATGATGCGGATGATGCTTCAGATGATGCAGGTGCAGTAGGGCATGCTCCTGCAAGTCCAGAATGCTCCAGTTGCTCGAGCTGCTCGGGCAATCCAAGATGCCCCTCGCTCCGAGCCGGGAGCGAAGCAGTTTCGGGAGCTGGGTCCCGCTTATTTTGATGGGTCTGAGGGTCCTCTAGCTACCGATGAGTGGATTCAGAACATAGAGGATAATTTGAAGATGGCGAAGATCAGCCCGGCTGGATGGGTTGATTTGGCGAAGAGGCAGCTTAAGGATAATGCCCGGAACTGGTGGGATGCAGAAGAGAAGATGCTGGTGGAGCCGATAGCTTGGGCTACCTTTAAGTCCAGGTTTGATGAAGAGTTCTTTCCGAAGGCTGCCAGGAAGGAGATGCTGCAGCGTTTTATTGAGCTGAAGCAAGGGAGCTTGACGGTGGACCAGTACCACCAAGAGTTCACTAGGCTGAGTCGGTTCGCACCGAAGATGGTGCAGGAAGCTGATGAGAGGGCTCAGAGGTTCCTGCGGGGACTTGCTTTGGAGCTTCAGAGTTTCGTGTCTTCCTCTGATCTGGAATCTTATCAGAAGGTTCTGGTAGCTGCGAGGAGGCAGGAGCTGAACCTGAACCAGAGGAGAGGACATGTTTCTGGTGCTGGGAAGAGGCCTGTGGAGCAGGCCAGAGCGGTGGTTAGGCCTGGTTTCAAGCCTAACCAGCCAGTTCAGTTCAAGAGGCCAGGAGGGCCTATTCAGAAGACTTGCCATTTCTACGGCAGGACCGGGCATATCAAGGAGCAGTGTAGGAGATTCCTGGGCCAGTGTGTTGTCTGTAGAGATCCTACCCATACCATGAAGGACTGCCCGAAGTCGAAGCAGCCTTGGAGGGCACCTGTTGCAGCACAGCCGTTGCAGCAGAGAGCGCCTATTCCTGCTGGACGTGGAGCAGCTCTTGTTCCACAAAGGCAGGCCTTTCAACAGGCTTTTCCACCGAGGAGGCAGGCTTTTCTGATGACTGAGGTGGAGAGCATGGCTGTGGATGAGGTTATCGCAGGTAATCCTTTATCTAGCTGTTACTTTCCTAGCTAGTTTTGATTGTTAGATTATGTTTGGTTGCTTGCACATGATTGTTTGCTAGACTAGGGCTTGATTGTTAGACTGTTTGTAGGTGTGATTCTGGTTTGCACATTTCCTACACGAGTCCTCTTTGACTCTGGTGCATCGATGTGCATTATTTCTCGGAGCTTCGTGGAGGAGCGTTCCTTGTCGACGTCCCCTCTTTCCAAGAGTTGGAATATCGTTACAGGGAATGGCGTGATCTCGGTGCATCGTGGTTGCAATTCTTGCCCGCTGGTGGTTTGTGGACATGAGCTTTACGCTGATTTCATTGTCCACGACATCATCAACTACGATGCGGTCCTTGGGATGGATTGGCTTGCGAGCTTCTATGATACGATCGACTGTCGGAGGAAGAAGGTGGTGTTCGAGATTCCCGGACATCTAGTATTTGAGTTCAACCGGGGTAGCAGTTCGCTCGGTCCAGTCAGGTTTCGGGCCAGACCGGTGGAGATTGTGGCTATGCAGATGGAGCTGGAGAGGCCAACGGTTGTGCGGGACTTCGATGATGTCTTCCCTGAGGAGATGTCTGGATTGCCACCCGATCGAGCTCTTGAATTTTCGATTGATCTTATTCCGGGAGCGCAGCCGATTTCGAAGGCGCCATATCGTATGGCTCCAGCAGAGTTGGAGGAATTGCGGAAGCATCTGGATGGGCTTTTGCAGAAGGGTTATATCAATCCTAGTGTGTCTCCGTAGGGAGCACCGGTGCTGCTGGTGAAGAAGAAGGATGATTCGTGTCGTATGTGCGTGGACTATCGGGAGCTGAATGCGGTGACCATCAAGAATAAATACCCGTTGCCTCGCATTGATGATATTTTTGATCAGCTTGGAGGTTCGAGGGGGGTTTCGAAGTTGGATCTGAGGAGTGGTTATCATCAGCTGAAGGTGAAGAAGGAAGATGTTCCGAAGACAGCATTCAGGATGAAGTATAGACACTACGAGTTTGTGGTCATGCCTTTCGGTGTAACCAATGCACCCGCAGTTTTCATGAATCTGGTGAATCTGAATCTGATTTTCTACGACTTTTTAGACAAGTTTGTCGTTATCTTTATTGACGACATTCTGATCTATTCAAAGTCGGTGGAGGAACATGCATCACACTTGAGGACAGTGTTGAAGATTTTGAGGAAGCATCGGTTGTATGCTAAGTTTTCGAAGTGCAACTTTTGGCTGGACAGAGTTGCTTTTCTGGGGCATGTGGTGTCAGGCGATGGAATTTTAGTGGATCCCGAGAAGATCAGGGCCATCAGAGAGTGGCCTGTTCCGCAGTCAGCATCTGAGATCCGGAGTTTCCTTGGGCTTGCTGGTTACTATCGACGCTTCATTAAGGACTTTTCCCGTATTGCTGAGCCGATGACCAGATTGACGCGGAAGGATGTACCTTTTGTTTGGTCGGGTGATTGTGAGAATGCCTTCGGTGTTCTGAGGGAGAGATTGACGACTGCCCCTATTCTTGTTGTGCCTGATCGCAGCGGTGGATTTGAGATCTTTTGCGATGCTTCTGGCAAGGGTCTCGGTTGTGTGTTGCATCAGCACGGGCATGTTGTGGCATATGCTTCGCGTCAGCTCAAGACTCATGAGAAGAATTACCCGACACACGACTTGGAGTTGGCTGCCGTCGTGTTTGCGCTCAAGATTTGGAGGCACTTCCTGCTGAGTGAGAAAGTGAAGATCTTCACCGATCACAAAAGCTTGAAGTATATTTTTACTCAGAAGGAGCTCAACATGCGACAGCGTCGATGGTTGGAGCTCATGGCGGATTATGAGATTGATTTGCAGTATCACACTAGCAAGGTGAATGTTGTTCCTGATGCTCTGAGTAGGCTTCCAGCGGTGATGTTGTTGACTTCGCAGTGGAGATTGCAACAGGATTTTTGCGAGTCTGGATTTGAGATTGTTCTTCCTGGGGAGGCTTCTCCGTTGATGTGTATGCAGATACAGTCGACGATCGTGGGTCGGATCAAGGCTGGTCAGGCTGAGGATCCGAAGCTGGTGAAGATTCGGGAGCAGGTGGAAGCCGGTCTGCGAACTGACTTTTTGATTCATGAGGATGGCTCGATGAGGTTTGGAGCTAGGTTGTGTGTGCCAGCTGGGGATATCAGAGAGGAGTTGTTGGTGGAGGCACACAGTTCGCCGTATTCTGTGCATCCTGGTGGGACCAAGATGTACAAAGATCTTCGTCTGAACTATTGGTGGCATGGTATGAAGAGGAGCGTGGCTCGGAGTGTAGCCAAGTGTCTGGTTTGCCAGCAGGTAAAGGCAGAGCATCAGCGTACGGCAGGGTTGCTACAACCGCTTCCGATTCCGGAGTGGAAGTGGCAACACATCACTATGGATTTCGTGACTGGACTACCTCGGAGTCCGAAGCAGAATGACGCGATTTGGGTGATCGTAGATCGATTGACCAAATCCGTGCACTTTATTCCATTCCGAGTAGGACAGTCCACTGAGGCGCTAGCGAGGAGATACATGGAGGTAAATTCTTTTACTCTCCGTTTCTAATTCCTTTTCCTAGTTTAGATAGTGATGTAACGTGAATCATGCAGGAGATCGTACGACTTCACAGAGTCCCTGTGAGTATCGTGTCGGACAGAGACACGAGGTTCACATCTTAGTTCTGGCAGAGTTTACAGAAGAGTTTGGGTACGCGTCTGAGTTTCAGCACGACATACCATCTGCAGACAGATGGCCAGTCCGAGAGGACGATCCAGATCTTGGATGACATGCTGAGGGCATGCATGTTGGATTTCAAGGGTTCGTGGGAGGACCATCTACATCTGGTAGAGTTTTCCTACAACAACAGCTTCCAGGCGAGTATTGGCATGGCGCCTTTCACCGTGCTGTATGGGAGGAAATGTCGATCGCCATTGAGTTGGGATGACGTTGGTGATCGGGAGCTGTTGGGACCTGAGATAATTGTGGAGGCTGTGGATGTTGTCAGGAACATTCGGGAGAGGTTGAGGATTGCTCAGGACCGTTTTAAGCATTGGGCGGATGCTAAACGCCGTCCTTTGGAGTTTCAGCCTGGCGACCATGTGTTCTTGAAGATTTCCCCGAATCGTGGTGTGATTCGCTTTGGGAAGCGAGGGAAGTTGAGCCCGCGATACATTGGACCGTTTGACATTCTGGAGAGAGTTGGCGAGGTAGCCTACCGCTTAGCCTTGCCGCCATCTTTGGAGGGAGTTCACAATGTTTTCCATGTGTCACAGCTTCGTCGATACATTAGCGATCCATCTCATGCTGTGGATATCTCGGAGATTACCGTTCGCCCTGATATGACGTATGACCAGTAGCCAGTGCAGATTCTGGATAGGCGTCAGAAGACGCTCCGGAACAAGGTTGTCAATCTTGTGAGGGTGATGTGGCGACACGGCTCGCCAAGAGAGTGGGAGAATGAGGATGAGATGCGAGAGCGCTACCCACTTTTGTTCCCGGACACGTGAGTGTTGGGAAATTCCGAGGACGGAATTTTTCTTAAGTTGGGGAGGATGTAACGACTGGTTTTCATGTATTTGGATTATCTATATTATATATATGTTTTGGTGGATTTTCTCCTTATGTGTGGTTTTCGTCTCCGTAGCTTTCGTTTTCGTTCGTTTCGTCGTGATTTTCTAGTCTCTTCCTTATATCGTTGATCTTGGAGTAAGTCACTCATGACGAACTTCAAATCGCTCATATTTTAGAGTTAGAGTGATCTTAGAAGCCATAGAAATCTTCCCGAAGCTTCGCGCTTCAAATCGGCACTTTTCGTGCACTTTAGTTGGTTCAAGAAGGGGAACCAACCGACTAGATTGAGATCTAGTCGGTCGGCAACTCTTCTTAAACCGACTAGTTCATTAAATCAATAATTCAGAAGTTACTGTTTACTCTTAGTCGGTCTAAGAACAACCACCGACCGACTAGATGCGCAACTAGTCGGTCAGAACTTGCTCTCAGACCGACTAGTTCCTTTGATTAATTAAGTTACTGTTTATCGTTAGTCTGTCTAAGAACATCTTTCGACCGACTAGGTTGCAAACTAGTCGGTCAGCCATTGTTCTTTAACCGACTAATTCATTGACCATTTTGACGACCTGAGTTACTGTTTGGTGTTAGTCGGTCACAGTTAGTCGACCGACCGACTAGTTCTTGAACTAGTCGGTCAACAACCCTTCTTTGACCGACTAATCAACCCAGAAACCCTAATTTTTGGGCGGCCGCCGGTTCATCCCTATAAATAGCCGATCAGTTTCTTCTTCTTTCTTTTTCTCCTCTAAACCTAGTTCTTCCCCATTGATTCCCCTTCAATCCTAAACCCTTCCTCCTTCCTCTTGAGCCATTCCTTCATCCCCCGAGCTCCCCTCACGCATTCTAGCGCCGGCCAATACCCCTAGGCCGTCGGCCTTCCCCAAAACCCCATCAAACCTCATTTTCTCCAGATTTCTCCATCCATTCCAGATCTGAACCGTGGTTCCCCGGATCGTTTCTTCCGTTGCCGTGCTTGCTCGGCATCGATCTTCCGCTTCCTACGGTAGTGTTCGAACCTTTAATATTTTCATCACCCACATTTGATATTGTGAAACCCTAATAAAAATGGAGATTAGACGTCGTAGGATTCGTTTATAGAACCGGATTTAGATATCGTTTATAATGTTGTTTCTCCATAACAGTGATCCATTCTCCGTAGATAACAATTTTGTGTGACGAGCTTGTCGATCGTCAACCTTGGTGCCAGGCAAGTGAAACTTGCCACTAGTGATTTAGGCCATGTCTTAGGACATTATCTTGTTGTAGGCGTAAAAGAGACTAGGCGACGAAATGATACCCGCCTAGGTGCAATTTCAGGATCTAGCTTGACAACGAGGCTAGATCCGACTTCCATAATTGTTTGCATCTTATCTGTCACGTTTTAATACTATAACTGTACGCATTGCATTATAACTCGCCATGTCATCCATGCTATCCATGTTGAATGTCGCATTCGTAGCACACGCTACAATACTTGTGTTTCCTGGCTCGTGTTCCAGAAGCGGGCCACGTGTGCTGGTCGATAGCCAATGCCCGATCTACTTGTTTCCGGCTAGGCACCTGCGTTGCAGGCATAACCCTAGGCCAGGCTAGGCACCTGCTTTTTAGCGGGCACAACCCTATGCCAAATACACTTCCTGGCTCGTGATCCAGAAGCGAGCATTCCGTGTTCGGGGGTAATGCCCTGGCTCGATACACGTGGAGGGGTAGGGATAAGCGGTCACCTGAGCTTACGAGTTGGCCCGATCAGCCACTCTAGCCAACAGACGAAATCTCTGTGTACAACTTGTTTACTTGACGTGTTCACTTGACGTGTTTACTTGACGTGAATTACTTGACTTGTACTTGTCCGTGTTTTTAATTGTAAAACTTGTTATCCATGCCATACTTGCTCCTTGCTCCTTGTACTTCCCTTTACTTGTCACTTCCATACTATACTTGCCATGTTATGCATCATACTAGAACTGCTAGGTTGCTAGTTTGCCTTCACTTTCATTTCCTTGCTCAAGACTTGTTAGACTTGCTGATATGTGCCCCTTTACTCTTTTGGGTGACACATGTTAGATCCCGAGCCTGAGAGTGCTGCGGAGGACGTGGTGTTTGCTGACGCTGAGTCAGAGCCTGCGTTCGTTGAGGAGTACGAGGACACGGGCGATCAGTCGTAGAGACTGTTTGTGTTGTTGTTTAGACTGCTTTTGTTGTCGGTGCGTAGCACCAATACTTTGTGCCGTGTCGGCTTTTGTTGGCCATGTTTTGGGCCTAGACTCTTTCTTTTAGCCTGGTGGCTTTTCTGGATGTTGAACTTAATTTTAATGTTTGGACATTGCTGAGACTTGGGATTTTATTTCTGTATCTCCATGTGTTATTATCTTGTTCTGCTCGTGGTTACAGGGACCTGCATATGTTTTATTGACGCTTATCAGGCGTGTAGCTTCACAGCTCCACGTCTGTGCGGACCTTCTCACGTCTCACCTCCATTTTTGGGAAGCGGGGCGTGACAATTTAACAGATTCACTCACAAAGGCTCTGCCACATAAAGTCTAAAGAGACTTATGTGTAAATGCGGTATGAGATACCCAGATAAATAGGCCTGAGTGCAAGTGAAAGATGTTGGGAGATAGGTATGCTCTCGAACTCGAGGCAATTTATCTATATGTAAGTGTACATACATCTTGTTCAAAATTACAGTAAGCTGTATGCTAAGAATTTATTTATGTTAATAAAAATGTAGTCGACATTAGAACGTAGTTAAAGTCCTAAGACTTCATGCGAGGTTAAGCAAGTATCAAAATGAGGATCTCGATCATGGAGAATTGTTTTACCGTTAGTAGCATAAGTCTAAAATCATTCGTGGTCATAGATGTTTCAAGAAAAGGATATCGAAACATCAGATAGACCATTATATCTTTGTCTTCACCATGGAGTGGTGACGATGATCTCATTGTCGTTCGACTTGGCAAAGTTAGAGACGAGACACAGTTACTCATTGGAGAATGAGTTCACTAAACGACCCAACGAGAGTTATCACATGGTCAACATAACTAATTTGTCAATGATAACTCTTTGTAAAGATAGGAAACTTGGTCCTTAGACTGGAGGTCATTATACGAACCTGTACGTGAATGGTGTCACTTAGATTTCTGACCTAGCTTCGAGTTAAGTCATGTCGAAAGGTCTTTGGTTGGGTGACACTTGAAGCATGTGAGGAGAGTAATGACCAAGAGAGAATTCTTCTCCCCCGTTATGGGGAGT